>JAGWEN010000641.1:0-66651 GCA_018703685.1 Orius laevigatus | reverse complement strand
GAACATTTTTAGTGGTTTACTATGTAATTTGAGTGGTTTTTGAAGGTAAATTAACGATTTTTGATGAGTTTAGCCAAATCTTTGTTATTTGAAATGAGAACTTTTCCCCCTTATTATCATAAACTTACATTTCGAAACGCTTTTATTCCAGAAGCTTCCAAAGCCCTCGAATCTAAAGATCTCGACCGAGGTTTCTCAAACTCTTTTTTGGGCCCAAGAACCCATTTAAAATACGACGACATTTCCACCAGGGACGCACAGAAAATTTAAAAAGAAAAAAAAGTTTTTTTTTACATTATTAATAGTCACTCGAGAACGAAAAATTGCGATTCATGAGGTCAAAAGGTTTAAAAATTAAAATTTTTCCTATTTCTGATCGATATAAATGAAGTTTTCGTGATTTTTTTGTTTTATTTTTTCGAAAGGAAACCGTGAGAGTGTTTTGAGGCCCGAAATGTACTGATAAACGAATACAAGAAGGGACCTTTTTAAAATGTTCAACACAAGCTACCCCCACCACGTGGATAGTGAAAAAAAAAAATTTATTTTACTATTGTTTTTTTTCCCTCCTTTTGTTTTCAAGGATTGTTAAAAAGTTGATTTATTGGCTCTTTTTTCCTTCACTTCACATGATCGAATTCAGCAAAAAAAATAAAGAAAAAAATACGCCTTTGTTGTCAAAACTTATTGGTAACAGCCATTATAACCTTCCAGTTTGTGGTTTGGGTAAAAAAAATGGAGGAGGAGCTATATTGGTCGAACTTTTTCAATAATTTGGGGTTCTACAGACCTCTCCGCAACCACTAAATATCATTTCACAACCCCCAACCTCCTATTTTCTTATTAACCTCCTATCACTTCCCCTTAACCTCCTATCACTTCTCCAACTTCCCTTACCTCCCCGACCTCCCATCACCTCCCTAACGTCCCATCACCTCCCCCCTAGACAACCATCACTCCCCCCCTAGACAACCACACCCCCCCCCTAGACAACCATCACCCCCCCCCCTAGACAACCATCACCTCTCCCAACCTCCTATCACTTCTCCAACTTCCCTTACCTCCCCATATAACCTATCACCTCCCCCCTAGACAACCCATCACCTCTCCCAACCTCCTATCACTTCTCCAACTTCCCTTACCTCCCCATATAAACCTATCACCTCCCCCCTAGACAACCATCACCTCTCCCAACCTCCCATCACCTCCCTAACGTCCCATCACCATAAAACATCACCCCCCCCTAGACAACCATCACTCTCCCAACCTCCTATCACTTCTCCAACTTCCCTTACCTCCCCATATAACCTATCACCTCCCCCCTAGACAACCATCACCTCTCCCCACCTCCTATCACTTCTCCAACTTCCCTTACCTCCCCATATAACACTATCACCTCCCCCCTAGACAACCATCACCTCTCCCCAACCTCCTATCACTTCTCCAACTTCCCTTACCTCCCCATATAACCTATCACCTCCCCCCCTAGACAACCATCACCTCTCCCAACCTCCTATCACTTCTCCAACTTCCCTTACCTCCCCATATAACCTATCACCTCCCCCCTAGACAACCATCACCTCTCCCAACCTCCTATCACTTCTCCAACTTCCCTTACCTCCCCATATAACCTATCACCTCCCCCCTAGACAACCATCACCTCTCCCACCTCCTATCACTTCTCCAACTTCCCTTACCTCCCCATATAACCTATCACCTCCCCCCTAGACAACCATCACCTCTCCCAACCTCCCTATCACTTCTCCAACTTCCATACCTCCCCATATAACCTATCACCTCCCCCCTAGACAACCATCACCTCTCCCAACCTCCTATCACTTCTCCAACTTCCCTTACCTCCCCATATAACCTATCACCTCCCCCCTAGACAACCATCACCTCTCCCAACCTCCTATCACTTCTCCAACTTCCCTTACCTCCCCATATAACCTATCACCTCCCCCCTAGACAACCATCACCTCTCCCAACCTCCTATCACTTCTCCAACTTCCCTTACCTCCCCATATAAACCTATCACCTCCCCCCTAGACAACCATCACCTCTCCCAACTCCTATCACTTCTCCAACTTCCCTTACCTCCCCATATAACCTATCACCTCCCCCCTAGACAACCATCACCTCTCCCAACCTCCTATCACTTCTCCAACTTCCCTTACCTCCCCATATAACCTATCACCTCCCCCCCCTAGACAACCATCACCTCTCCCAACCTCCTATCACTTCTCCAACTTCCCTTACCTCCCCATATAACCTATCACCTCCCCCCCCCCTAGACAACCATCACCTCTCCCAACCTCCTATCACTTCTCCAACTTCCCTTACCTCCCCATATAACCTATCACCTCCCCCCCTAGACAACCATCACCTCTCCCAACCTCCTATCACTTCTCCAACTTCCCTTACCTCCCCATATAACCTATCACCTCCCCCCTAGACAACCATCACCTCTCCCAACCTCCATCACCTCCCAACGTCCCATCACCTCCCCCCTAGACAACCATCACCCCCCCCCCTAGACAACCATCACCTCTCCCAACCTCCTATCACTTCTCCAACTTCCCTTACCTCCCCATATAACATATCACCTCCCCCCCTAGACAACCATCACCTCTCCCAACCTCCTATCACTTCTCCAACTTCCCTTACCTCCCCATATAACCTATCACCTCCCCCCTAGACAACCATCACCTCTCCCCAACCTCCTATCACTTCTCCAACTTCCCTTACCTCCCCATATAACCTATCACCTCCCCCCTAGACAACCATCACCTCTCCCAACCTCCTATCACTTCTCCAACTTCCCTTACCTCCCCATATAACCTATCACCTCCCCCCTAGACAACCATCACCTCTCCCCACCTCCTATCACTTCTCCAACTTCCCTTACCTCCCCATATAACCTATCACCTCCCCCCTAGACAACCATCACCTCTCCCAACCTCCTATCACTTCTCCAACTTCCCTTACCTCCCCATATAACCTATCACCTCCCCCCTAGACAACCATCACCTCTCCCAACCTCCTATCACTTCTCCAACTTCCCTTACCTCCCCATATAACCTATCACCTCCCCCCTAGACAACCATCGCCTCTCCCAACCTCCTATCACTTCTCCAACTTCCCTTACCTCCCCATATAACCTATCACCTCCCCCCCTAGACAACCATCACCTCTCCCAACCTCCTATCACTTCTCCAACTTCCCTTACCTCCCCATATAACCTATCACCTCCCCCCTAGACAACCATCACCTCTCCCAACCTCCTATCACTTCTCCAACTTCCCTTACCTCCCCATATAACCTATCACCTCCCCCCCCCCTAGACAACCATCACCTCTCCCAACCTTCTATCACTTCTCCAACTTCCCTTACCTCCCCATATAACCTATCACCTCCCCCCAGACAACCATCACCTCTCCCAACCTCCTATCACTTCTCCAACTTCCCTTACCTCCCCATATAACCTATCACCTCCCCCCCCCCTAGACAACCATCACCTCTCCCAACCTCCTATCACTTCTCCAACTTCCCTTACCTCCCCATATAACCTATCACCTCCCCCCCTAGACAACCATCACCTCTCCCAACCTCCTATCACTTCTCCAACTTCCCTTACCTCCCCATATAACCTATCACCTCCCCCCCCCCTAGACAACCATCACCTCTCCCAACCTCCTATCACTTCTCCAACTTCCCTTACCTCCCCATATAACCTATCACCTCCCCCCCCCTAGACAACCATCACCTCTCCCAACCTCCTATCACTTCTCCAACTTCCCTTACCTCCCCATATAACCTATCACCTCCCCCACCCCTAGACAACCATCACCTCTCCCAACCTCCTATCACTTCTCCAACTTCCCTTACCTCCCCATATAACCTATCACCTCCCCCACCCCTAGACAACCATCAACTCTCCCAACCTCCTATCACTTCTCCAACTTCCCTTACCTCCCCATATAACCTATCACCTCCCCCACCCCTAGACAACCATCACCTCTCCCAACCTCCTATCACTTCTCCAACTTCCCTTACCTCCCCATATAACCTATCACCTCCCCCCCCCCTAGACAACCATCACCTCTCCCAACCTCCTATCACTTCTCCAACTTCCCTTACCTCCCCATATAACCTATCACCTCCCCCTAGACAACCATCACCTCTCCCAACCTCCTATCACTTCTCCAACTTCCCTTACCTCCCCATATAACCTATCACCCCCCCCCCTAGACAACCATCACCTCTCCCAACCTCCTATCACTTCTCCAACTTCCCTTACCTCCCCATATAACCTATCACCTCCCCCCCCGCCCTAACCACCCATCACCTCTCCCAACCTCCTATCACTTCTCCAACTTCCCTTACCTCCCCATATAACCTATCACCTCTCCCCAGAAAACCATCACCTCTCCCAACCTCCTATCACTTCTCCAACTTCCCTTACCTCCCCATATAACCTATCACCTCCCCCCCCGCCCTAACCACCCATCACCTCCCCCATCCTCCTATCACTTCTCCAACTTCCCTTACCTCCCCAACCACCCATCCCCTCCCCCAAACTCCCATCACCTTCCCCCGACCTCCCATCACGTCCCCCCATCTCCACATTGCCTTATTTGTCAACATCCTGGACTAAAGCAAAATGGATAAATTATTCAAAACGTAAAATTCAAAACAAAATAAAACGCAATTCGTCTAGACTGCAAAAATGAAAGAAAAAAAATTTAATCCAGGTCAGAAAACGTTGATTACATTGACCTCTGGTCCCAATTATTTAAAAAAGAAAAAAAAAACCTATTTAACAATTTATTTTCAACTAATAAAACTAATTACATCAAGAAAAACTCAAAAAATGGTCAGTAATTAACCGTTTTGGACTTCAAAGCTTTTCAAGCTTATGAGAATGATCATCTGCGATGCAACATCAGAAGTGGGATGAATTCTCAAAAACTGTATAAAACTTACGGCTTTTCTCTTTTTTTCTTTACTTTTCAGTACTCAACCGTTTTTAACTGTCTAAAGGGGTTAGGAATTGTGGAAGTTGTAAGATAAAAAACTTCTGACCTTATTTTCAAGGTGAAAGGGTAATCTGGGAGAGTTTTTGCATTAAGTGAATTTCGTAGGCATTAGAATGGGCTTTTTAACGATATAAGAATTAAGAAAATCGGATTAAAATTGTGGAAGTTATGGACGTTTGAAGTGGAATTTTCACAATCCGACATCAGAAGTGGGATGAATTCTTAAAAACCGTATAAAACTTACGACTTTTTTTTTCTTCTTTACATTTCAGTAACCGTTTTTAACTGTAAAAAGGGGTGAGGAATTGTGGAGTTGTAAGATAAAAAACTTCTGACCTTATTTTCAAGGTACAAG
The DNA here is from genome assembly GCA_018703685.1 of Orius laevigatus. NCBI lineage: Eukaryota > Metazoa > Arthropoda > Insecta > Hemiptera > Anthocoridae > Orius > Orius laevigatus. The sequence goes on along the minus strand of JAGWEN010000641.1, from coordinate 61,257 downwards.
GGTAATCTGGGAGAGTTTTTGCACTAAGAGAATTTCGTAGGCATTAAAATGAGCTTTTTAACGATATAAGAATTAAGAAAATCGGATTAAAATTGTGGAAGTTATGGACGTTTGAAGTGGAATTTTCAGATTACTATCCGACATCAGAAGTGGGATGAATTCTCAAAAACCGTATAAAACTTACGACTTTTCTCTTTTCTTCTTTACTTTTCAGTAATTAACCGTTTTTAACTGTCAAAAAGGGTGAGGAATTGTGGAAGTTGTAAGATAAAAAACTTCTGACCTTATTTTCAAGGTGAAAGGGTAATCTGGGAGAGTTTTTGCATTAAGTGAATTTCGTAGGCATGAAAATGGGCTTTTTAACGATATATAAATTAAGAAAATCGGATTAAAATTGTGGAAGTTATGGACGTTTAAAGTGGAATTTTCAGATTACGATCCGACATCAGAAGTGGGATAGATTCTCAAAAACGGTATAAAACTTACGGCTTTTCGTTTTTCTTCGGCGGAGGCGGCGGATTGGGATCTGTGCCTGAAGAGGTGGATGACTTTCGCGACCGGGCCTCTTGAGTGCGTTTCACCCCCTTCGCCGCTCGTAGACGACTGCGACTTGAGCGAATTCTAAGGAAAAGGTTGAAAAAAAATGTTTTCGGACGTAAATTCTGTTACCTGCATGGCGTTTTTCATGGAACCGATGAGAGTTGGCTTCTTAGTCGCAGCGTCGGATTTCGATCGTGGCCTGAACACTTCGAATATTGAAGGGACCTGATGCTGTCTCGCTGTCTGCGAAACGGCACCGGTCACCGTATGATAGACGGCGTCCCCTCGTCCGGCAATCCGTCGCCTTTCTTGGTCCCTCAACGCCGCCGTATGCGAACCCCACGTATCTGCACAGAAAAAAATAACGGAATAACGAAAACCACGTGTGGTTGTTTACAAACAAAGCCCCTTCCTGGAAGGGTGTAGGGGCGGGGCTGGGTCGTGATGCGTAGTAGGTCAAAGTGGGGGAGAATGCAGAATGGACAAAAAACAAGCTTTGCCAAGTATAAATTAGAAAAAATTGACCATGAAAAGGGATTACGGAAGGCGAATTTTCAAACCCTTTTTTTACGGTGAAGGAGCGGTTTGAGCGACTTTATGCATTCAGCAACTTAGATAGGTCTCAAAAAGAGCTTTCCAACGGTATAATAATCACAAAAATCGGTCAAAAATTGGGCAAGTTATGGGCATTTGAACATGCCAAGCGATTTTTGCAACTTTTGACTTCTATGTGACCGTCCTATTAGAGGTTTACAATGTCGCTAAACGACGAAAAGGCGCTTCAATGGATCGCTACACATCGATGGAAGCTTCAAATGATCGCTAAACATCAACAAATCGCTAATAGTCCAGTCAATCAAAGAACGAAAAGGCCAAATAAAAGAAACAAATAAGGTATTTTGTTTCTCTATGGTCCCCTGATTAACCAAAAAAAAGTCCATAACCTGCGCTTTGGCGTCAGGAGCGTTTTTAAGGTGATTTTTTTCGTTTTTTCGCAAATATCTCGAAAACCGTAGGTCGTACGCGAAATAATTTTTAGTACAAAATTAAAGATAATTGAATTTGCTACAATTTTGAACTTATACAATTTTTTGTAGGACCAAACGTATCTGAGCTACGAGGTGGAAAAAAAACGGGGTTTTCTATTTTGACCTCTGAAGAAGGGAAGACGTCATCTAATCAAAAAAGTGTACTTAATAAAAGTTATAGAGAATTTAATTACCTTATGAAAACCACTCTCAAAAGGCAATTAACGATAATTAGGCAGGGGTGGGGGTAAATTTCAAAAAAAAAATTTAATGAAATTTGTTTAAATTTTTTGAAATTTACCCCCATCCTTGCCTATTTATCGTTAATTGCCTTTTGAGAGTTGTTTTCAAAAGGTAATTAAATTCTCTACAACTTTTATTAAGTACACTTTTTTCATTAGATGACGTCTTCCCTCCTTTAGAGGTCAAAATAGAAAACCCCTGTTTTTTGCCACCTCGTAGCTCAGATACGTTTGGTCCTACAAAAAATTGTATTAGCTCAAAATTGTAGCAAATTCAAAAATCTTTAATTTTGTACTAATCATTATTTCGCCTACGACCTACGGTTTTCGAGATATTTGCGAAAAAACGAAAAAACCTTAAAAACGCCCCTGACGCCAAAGCGCACGGTTATGGACTTTTTTTGGTTAATCAGGGGACCAACACATTTCCGTAGAGAAACAAAATACCTTATTTTTTCCACCCCCAGATTGACTATAAATGAGAGCAAACATAATAAAAATACCATATCGGTTCCGCGTGGCGTATGGATCCGTTGCGGACATTTCTGCAACCTGTCCTGCAGGCAAAACTCCTAAAGTTGGATCCTGAAAAAACAAAGAAAATGGCGATTAAATTCAACTTATGTCTCAAAAACTGTTCATCCTACAGTAAAAAATGGATAATTTCTGTTTTTATTCCTTGAAACGAGCATTTGGGAGATAAAAGCGTAATTTATACCTTAGACCTCTTCATTCTGAGCTTAAAAAAGGCAAACATTTCGACAAATGAAAATCGAAAACGCGTTGCAGTTATTGAATAGGAAAAAACGATTAATAATCAAAAGCTGAGAATGCAAAGAGGAAGAAAAAGGATGAGAAGGGAAATAAAAAAGTGCTAAGCCTCACCCTTGAACTCTTTTTAAAACAAAATAATAACCATTCCAAGACTTTCATGATTGTAGACCCTAAGGTGTGGGATTTTCGCTTTATCTTTTATTTGTTGTTATGAAATAAGAGCGAAAGATACGTTTGAAGACCAAAATAAAAGGACGGAAATGGGTTTTGGAAAGTGTCGAAGAATGGCAGTTTGAACGTGACCAATAAGATTTTAAAAATCAAAACAAAAATCTGCACACAAAAACCGGTTACAACCGACTGCCAAAGAGGTTTGAGGTTTTTTTTGAGCGAGTTATATGGGGTTCAAACTCGGTGATTTGAGTGCTTTTTCGTTGTTTTTGTGGGATTCTAATAATTTTTTATGGGTTTCCTATAGAATTTGAGTGTTTTTGAAGGATTGAGTGGTTTTTTAATGGATTTGAGTGAAGGTCGATCGTGCGTGGAACGGTTTTTGATGGAATTTGAGTGGTTTTTTGGGACTTTTATGGGATTTGAATGGTTTTTCATATAATTTGAGCGGGTTTTCATAGGATTTTAGTGTTTTTTTAAATTATTTGAGTGCTTTTTCATAGAATTTGAGTGCTTTTTCATAGGATTTTAGTGTTTTTTATAGAATTTAAGCGGTTTTTCATAGGATTAGTATAATTTTCATAAAATTTGAGTGATTTTTCATAGAATTTGAGTGATTTTTCATAGAATTTGAGTGATTTTTCATAGGATTTGAGTGATTTTTCATAGAATTTGAGTGATTTTTCATAGAATTTGAGTGGTTTTTCATAGGATTTGAGTGGTTTTTCATAGGATTTGAGTGATTTTTCAAAGGATTTGAGTAGTTTTTCTTACAATTTGAGTGGTTTTTCATAGAATTTTAGCGGTATTTCATAGAATTCGAGGGGTTTTTCTTAGGATTTGAGTGGTTATTGAAGGTTTAGATGGTTTAGGTGGTTTATCAAGGGATTTGAGTGGTTTTTCTTAGAATTTGAGTGGTAATCGACGGTTTTTGATGGTTAAAGGTGGTTTTTCATAGAATTAGAGCGGAATTTCATATAATTTAAGTGGTTTTTCACAAAATCAGAGCGGTTTTTCATATGATGAGTGGTTTTTTATAGAATTTGAACGGTTTTTCTTATGATTTGAGTGCTTTTTCATAGAATTTGAGTGTTTTTCATAGAATTTAAGCGGTTTTTCGTAGGATTAGAGTGGTTTTTATAGAACTTGAGCATTTTTCATAGAATTTGAGGGGTTTTTCTTAGAATTTGAGTGGTTATTGACGGTTTTTGATGGTTTTAGGTGGTTTATCAAGGGATTTGAGTGGTTTTTTCTTAAAATTTGAGTGGTAATCGACGGTTTTTGATGGTTTTAGGTGGTTTTTAAAGGAATAGAGTGGTTTTTCATAGAATTTGAGTGTTTTTCATAGAATTTACGCATTTTTCATAGGATCAGAGTGGTTTTCATAGAATTTGAGTGGTTTTTCATAGGATTTGAGTGGTTTATTGTATAAATTGAGCGATTATCGAAGGTTTTCGATGGTTTATTAAGGGGTTTGAATTGATTTCTCTTAGAATTTGAGTGGTTTTTCGTAGAATTTGAGCGGTTTTTTCATGTAATTTGAGTGGTTTTTCATAGAATTTGAGTGGTTTTTTCATATAATTTGAGTGGTTTTTTATATAATTTGAGTGGTTTTTAAAGAATTTGAGTGGTTTTTCATAGAATTTGAGTGGTTTTCTTAGAACTTGAGTGGTTTTTCAAAGAATTTGAGTGATTTTCATATAATTTGAGTGGTTTTTCATAGAATTTGAGCGGTTTTCATAGGATTTGAGTGGTTTTTCTTACGAATTGAGTGCTTTTTCATAGGATTTGAGTGGATAATTGTATAAATTGAGCGATTATCGAAGGTTTTCGATGGTTTATTAAGGGGTATGAATTGATTAATCTTAGAATTTGAGTGGTTTTTCGTAGAATTTGAGCGGTTTTTTCATAGAATTTGAGTGGTTTTTTCATATAATTTGAGGGGTTTTTAAAGAATTTGAGTGGTTTTTCATAGAATTTGAGTGGTTTTTCATAGAATTTGAGTGGTTTTTCATAGAATTTGAGTGGTTTTCTTAGAACTTGAGTGGTTTTTCAAAGAATTTGAGTGATTTTCATATAATTTGAGTGGTTTTTCATAGAACTTGAGCGGTTTTTTCATCTAATTTGAGTGGTTTTTCATAGAATTTGAGTGGTTTTCTTAGAATTTGGGCGGTTTTTTCATATAATTTGAGTGGTTTTCAAAGAATTTGAGTGGTTTCTTAGAACTTGAGTGGTTTTTCATGGAATTTGAGTGATTTTCATATAATTTGAGTGGTTTTTCATAGAATTTGAGCGGTTTTCATAGGATTTGAGTGGTTTTTCTTACGAATTGAGTGGTTTTTCATAGAATTAGAGTGTTTTTTTTTGTTTTTGTTTTTCATAGAATTTGAGCGGTTTTCATAGGATTTGAGTGGTTTTTCTTACAAATTAAGTGCTTTTTCATAGAATTTGAGTGCTTTTTCATGGAATTTGAGTGCTTTTTCATAGGATTTGAGTGTTTTTCATAGAATTAGAGTGTTTTTTCATAGAATTTTAGTGGTTTTCTTAGTATTTGACTGGTTTTTCATAGAATTTGAGTGGTTTTTGATAGAATTAGAGCGGTTTTCATAGGATTTGAGTGCTGTTTCTTATAATTTGAGTGCTTTTTCATAGAATTTGAGTGTTTTTCATAGAATTTAAGCGATTTTTCATAGGATTAGTGTGGTTTGTTCAGGTAAGGCCAGAGAAGGTGAGACGTATTTTTTTAAAAAGACATAAATTTATAGTAAACAAAGGCAATGGCATCATTATCTAAAAAGGTCGCTTTATCTAAAATGGATACTCTGCCTAGTTAGTACGTATAAGGATATTAGAAAAGGCTTCGTTTTACCTCAATTTCCAAAAAAGGAACGTCCTTAGAAAGAAAAAGAGATGATTTAAGGTTGGCAACACTGCATAAACCGAAAAATAAACGAAATTCCGATGTATTTGGCACGAGGCCCTTTCTAATTTTTGAAACAGAACGAATTCTTTTACCTCTTTCGTCAACAAGATAGGAAGAAATCAAATTTCCAAGTTGGCAACACTGACTATATATTAGTTATTACGTCACAATATGTTGACTTATGAGGAACCTGTGAGGACTTAAGAGTGAATAATCTTCGTTTTTTCTTACTTTTTATCCCCACGGGTAGAAAATAGAATAAAACGAACATTCCCGAAGGATGATCGGATACGATCGTGTGAGATTACGGCCTATTCTAGATAAGGGTGGCAACACTGGCAAACTAGAAAACAAAATAGTTACTAGTTGCCCACGGAGTAGGTAAAGTGAAACATTATGCCAAAATATGGTTGGCAACACTGTTTTGAAGTGCGTAATTCGTTGAAATAATACCTTAGATGAGCAACACTGCATTTCTTGACGTATTTTTCATCTCCACAAAACGGGACGGGCGGGACAGTCCCGCGTGATGAGTAAAAGGCGCGCCTTTTTTACTTTTTGAATGGGACTCGAGAACGTAAACTTCCGAAAATTTTATTGATCGAAAAGACCAAAACAAGCTAAGATGGAGGGAAAACGTAGACATGCGCGTACACGTTCGGGAAAATACACAAAACGTTGACCTTTCACCTTCCCGCTTCAAAGCCACTGTTGCCAACCTAATTTACCAACCAAAATTTACCTAAACCATCTTTACAATCAATTTACTTATTAGCGTTTAAAAAATGTATAAAAAGGCAAAATATAAACAGCTATCAACACATAAACCAAGGCAACGATTCATAAGGCACTGGCTTGAAAGTAAATACAGTTATACCAACTTAAACGAGTTATTAATACAAAAATAGCACAGAATAATAATAAAAAACGATTATAAAACCATAAATACAGTGTTACCAACATCAAAATCACGGTAGGACAAAAACAGTGTTACCAACACAGAAACCACAATAGCCTCAACGATTCATATGGCATTGGCTTTTCAATTCCATTTTATCACGAAAATATTTACCTAAATGTGAATTTTAAGAATGTTGAGCATAAAAAATTGAAAGGCTTTTTATTCTACAATGACAGTGTTACCAACACAGAAAACCAAAACATCGACTATGATCAATATGGCACTGGATTATCAAAAAATTGTCCAAAAAATACATCAAATATGAAATTTTTGAATTAAAAATTGATTTAAAAGCAATAGAATTGTACAAAAATAGTGTTACCAGTCATGATTCACATGGCGTTGGGTAAAATGTAAAAACAGTGCTACCAACCAAGGAATATGAGCAGTTTAGCCAACATTGAAGGCGAAAATATTTACCTAAATGTGAATTTCAAGAATGCTGAGCATAAAAAATTGATTGAAAGGCTTTTTATTCTACAATGACAGTGTTACCAACACAGAAAACCAAAACATCGACTATGATTCATATGGCATTGGATTATCAAAAAATTGTCCCTTTTATCGCAAAATACATCAAATATGAAATGTTTGACTTAAAATTGATTTAAAAGCAATAGAATTGTACAAAAAACCAGTCATGATTCACATGGCGTTGGGTAAAATGTGAAAACAGTGCTACCAACCAAAGAATATGGTAAAATACAGCAGTTTAGCCAACGTTGAAGTCAGAATATCGTTGAATTCATGTGGCATTTTGAATAACGTAAATGACTTACTTTCTTTTTCTTTTTAGGATCGGGAAGCCGCGGGAGCCAAATATCGCCGATGTCTAACTGTGAGGAGCTTGAAGGTCGGATGTCGACTAAAGAAGTGTCGATGAATTTCGGATCGTGGTGTCTTTGACGGCTTTTCGCGTCGTTCGCTTCGTTTTTCGCTCGGACGTCACGTGTTCCGTCGCGAGTTGAGTCGCTAGCGAACGACGTGCTCGAATCCGAGTCGTTGTCTTCGTCTTGCTCAAGGCATTGCGACAACCTCCTCCTGAATCCTTCTATCACAACAATCGACATCATTTATCAACTTCCATAGAGTTAGCTCCCACCATAACTTCCATGGAAGTTATCACTTTCTATTGACATAGAAATCAAAAAAGATAACTTCCATAGAAGTTATTGCTCACAATTCCACCATTTTTGACGTTCAAGGTAATCTCATACAATCAAATTAATTAGCATTGAAGGACACCCAATCAATTGTGAAACAACAAAATAACAATATTGTAATATAAAACATTAAGAACAACAATATTGTTGTTTTTCTTGTCCAAAATATGTTTCACCTTATTGTTGTTGAAAAAGTTCCAGCAACAACAAAACAATGAATTGCTATTAAATTCTAGTTAATTATAAAGTACAATTATAATTAATTAAAACCTAAATAATTCATTTACACATAAAAAGTAAATAAATTTGTTTATTTACCTGCATTTTTCATGTTAAATTAATAAACTTTTAATAGAATTTATTCAATACTTAAACTTAATAATAAAAATATATTTTTAATATAAATAAATAAATAATTTGGGTTTTAAATTTTGAAAATTTACATGGTTAGAAAAAAAAAAATCAAAAAAAAATAAAACCTTCGATGTTAATTTGAGTTTTTAAAAATGTGGGATAGAGGGCGGCTCGGTTTTTCCCCGCTCGAATTTCAAAATGAGGCTTTGGTTGGCAACACTGATTGGATTTGGAAGATTTATGAGGTTGGTAACACTGTCGTTGGTTTTCGCTTTTGTTAATGCTGTTGGCTACAAAAGTTGGTAACACTGGGTTTTTATTGTCTGCTGATACGGTTGGCAACACTTGAGAATCTTTCCGAAGATCTAGGAACCGCCAAACATGGTAGACGAAATAGGTAATACCAAGGATACTAATAAGGTGTTTAGTATCCTTGGGTAATACGGTACTCTCGAAATGTAATTTTGGGTAATCTCGCATTAATATTGCAATTGGTTTTGTATAAGTACCAAATAATTAGTGTTATTTTAGCGGATTTCCGGAGGAAAGCAGGCTATTGGGGCCGGCCTCACGGCGGCTTTCGGCTAAGAAATATAGGCTTCTATCCGTAATATTCGATATATATATGATAGATACTATTATGATCATAGAAATATATATGATATATATATTACCGACGCGATAACTCGAGCTAGGACTGTTGAATTAAAAGACTTGTATTTAGAGCTTTTATTTCACCAGGTAGAAGCCTAATGAAAATGGCTTGAATCGAGATAGCGGTTCTGTATTTGTTAAGGATAAAGGGCATTTTCGCGATTTTCTCGGAACCTGAAGGTTTGAGATGGTTAAAAATCGTGATGGGAAAGTCCTAGGGGCCGAGGATCATATTTATCATTTTAAAGTTTGCAACACGTTTGATATTATGTCGTCTTTGGCATGGTAGTGGCGGCGGCCTTGAAGAATGAGGCGTGCGGTAATTTGATTTCTCGCACCGTTTAAATAAAACGTTTACTTACTGCTGGTGTGACATGGAATCTGTTCCTTTTCTGGGGCCTTTGCCTCGGGGGACCGTCCGGGGGTCCCGTCTGAAAAGTCACTTTCCGACCCGGAGGCGGAAGTCCTGCATCCATCCTACAGCAAAGAAAAATTCTTTTCTGTCATTTCTACTCGGAAAACTCGATTTTAAACGGTTTACCTTGGAAATTTGACTCTTAAGAATAGGAAAGGAACTTAAAAATATTAAAAAAAGGGGGGTTAGTGTTAAAAAAAGGAAAAAAAAGGTTTTTTTAGTGCCCGAGTAGTCACATATTTAGACAGAACAGCTGAGCGTCTAAATCCGTCCCCTAGTCCGCAGATCGATATTCACCCATCCGGGACGGAAAATCCGTATTTTCCTCACAAATTTCCCTTTTCAATTCCCAATTTTCAACATAACACAGGTTTTTATTTCATATCCATGCGTTTAAACTCCAAAAACGAGTTATTTTCAGAAACAAAATAAAGAATCTGGTCAAAATTCGGTGTACAAGTTGGCAACCGTGGAGATTTAAGAAATTCCCCGAAAATTAGGACACTTTCTGACCCTTCTATATAAAGAACCATTGTGACACTTTTACGTAACTCTTTGCTGTTGCGGTCGCTTATATTTCCATGGCAACACCCTATACGAGCTCGTTGCTATGCAGAGTGGGGCAAGACGCACAATTTGAGAGCGATAAAATGAATTCAAAATTAACGTATTTTAATGAACAAAATTAAAAAAGTCCAATGATAATTGATTTGAGGCTTATTCGTTTGAGATTTAACAAAGGACATGATCCAAGGTAGCGATTCTGGGACGTTCAAAACGTGGTATTGGGGAGATGTGGGCCCCTCGAAGACATACAGCGCCCATACACTCCCTTCGCACAAAATCGGTGACCCGACCTCCAAAGCAGGTTTTCTTTTTAACGAAAAACAATGGTACCTGAAAAATGAATCAGTGAATTTTTCGTCGCAATAGTATCGTGGAGCCTTTCTAGAACTACAGCATTTGGGATGTACAGCAACATCAAGCTGCTTAAAGTCTGCTGGACTGTCATTTCTTGCACAGCAACATAAATTTGGCATTCGAAATCAACATATTTTAATCAACAAAACGATCCAAAGATGGAAAATTCGCAGCTTATTCGTTTGGGATTTGAAGTCTGACATGATCCAGGGGAGCGATTCTGGAATGTTCAACACGTAATGATAAGGGGGAACGTTTCCCTGAAAGACGTTAAGCGCATAAACACTCCCTTGGCACAAAATCGGCGACCCCATGGATTCCAAATTAAGTTTTATTCTCGACGAAAAACAATAGTACCTGAAAAAAGTTAATTTTAGGTTGGAACTACACGGAGTCTTTCCTAGAACTACAAAACCTCCATGATGTCACGTGGTTGCTTACGTCACATCCCCACCCTAGCCTATTTTCAGTATGGCGAAGTACCTACCTCCTAGAAGGACAGTATTTAAATTTGACAACGATATCTTTCAATGTCCCTCCTTTAGAGAAGGTAAGTAGGTTGCATTCCGTCGGTGTATTGGTGTTATCAATGAATTTCGCGCTCGCTATAAAATCTTCGATGAAATTCAAAATGCTTCCTAACGCGAACGTAGTTCTCCTCTTGTCCTGAATCTTCCATCGCCTCACTTTGTACCTTTTCGCTTTCGACCTCGGTGCTATCCCTACCGTAGCGTCGACCTCGAATCTCGACCTGTTGTCGACCGTATATCCAACCAAGCAGTCGCTCACCGTCAGGACTTTTGTCGGTGAGAAAAGTACGCCGTTGCAGACATGCTCGTTTTCATAAAAGATAGCAACCATATACGCATATTTGAACAAATTAAACTCAACTATCGTCACAGGATTCTGCTTCGCACTATCCAACTCCAAAAGTATTATTAGAAGAATGAAAATCTGTTTATAAAACATTTTATCATGTGGGAAGAGGATGTCGCATTCCGAAGAGTGACGTCACTGAACATTCAAAATTTCCTTTATTTCTCAATCAACAAGGTTTTCTGCATTTTCTCTAGGTCTGACTGAAACTTTTATCGGCTCAGATGGCCTCAATATCGTTAATGGTTGAAGCTGTATGTCTCCCTTCGTCAAAGTCTCAATCGTCATAAAGCGAACAAGCGTGGAAAGAACGACTTTTAATTCCATCATGGCGAACTTTTGACCTGAAAGAAGTTACAACGGATGCGTTCTAGACAGTTATTTACCTATACAATTCCTAGGCCCAGCACTAAAAGGAATGTAGCAGAAAGGATGCCTTTTTGTACATTCATCTGCGTTGAACCTTTCTGGATCGAAAACTTCAGGATTTGGAAAATAGCGTTCGTTCCTATGTATCATAAAAGGCATAATAGCGACGTTGCTATGTTTCGGTATTACAACACCGTCGTCTGAAAGAAAACTTTAAAAGTGACGTCATTAGGAAGCAATACTTAGTATGGCGTCAGAAGTAAGCTCTCTGGATATATAAGGCACACTCGGATAAAGCCTCAGTGTTTCTTTAATGAATTTTTCGAGATAAACCATCTCATTCAAGTCATGATTTGTCGCTTCCCTGGTGCTGTCGCCGAACAAAGAGTATTGCTCTTGATATACCTTTTCCTGAAGAAAAACTTGTAAATTCTAATGAAAAATAAAATTACTTGTATATTTGGATAGAGGCCGAGTGAGTAAATTGAAAAAGTGAGCGCTGCTGATGTTGTGTCGTGCCCCTGAAAACATAAAGTAACTAGTGACGTAACTGGTTTTCCACCAACCTCAAACATGAATGTGTCAACCTCTTCCCTTATGTCTTGGAGTGTCCATGTATTTGGGTTTTTCATTTCCATCTCAATGAGGCTGTCCAAAAACGCTTTTCTTTTCTTTCCAAATCCATCATCGTCGTCCTCAGTCAAATCACGATTCGCATATTCCTCTTTCCTTTTAAGAATTATCTGACAAACAGCATAAAAACAATCTAACCTTCAAAAAAATTACTTTTTCCGAAAATTTGTGCAAGATTTCCAAATTTTTTTTGTACTTTTGACCGATTTTGGTCAAATAAAATACGCAGTTTCGGGCATACCAAAATCTCAAAACACGCCATACAATGTAGAACGTCACGCTTGAAAGAAAAAAAAATGAAGTTCATGGACAATGCCGCTTGGGTGAGCCCATACTAACCTTTTAATCGCCTCTACATACTCCGTCCCTTCGTTTTTTTGTGAATTCAAATCGATCCCCATAGCGGAATCTTAAAAGAAACCTAAATAAGCTTAAAATTTCTCAAACATACCACAAATGACGTCCAAAGTGCACAAAGTTATATCGCTGTGGACATCGATAGATTCACCACTTTTGCTTAACATCTTCTTCAATAAAACCCTATAAAATACAATAATTTGGCTAGCTGGTATAAAAGAGAAAGTGCTGCTCTCTAGGAGCCATGGAAACAGGCAGCAGTGGTACCAACTATCTAGGACTACCAACCTTGTATGTTTGTTGAGGGAAGATAAATTATCCTGAAGTATTTTAAAATGAAAAGTGGGCGTCAAAAGCTTCCTTCTTTTATGCCATTTAGTACCTAATAACTTTTTTATTTTATTGAAGGAAATATTGAATATTACCTTTACTGATAAGGAGTCCTTCGTTTAACCAAGAGGGCAAGTTTAAATATTCTATTCCTTTGTCGATATGCTTCACATTGCTTAAAATAACCTAAAGAATAACTGTCACCATGGCAACAAGCTCAAAGAGCCTACTTACTTCTATATCTTCTGGCTCGCTGATATACACCGCAGAAACACCGACCGCCCGAAGTTTGCAGATTCTCGGGAAGTTTTTGAACATTTCAGCCCAAAAAGGGACAAGATCTTTAAAAGAAATATGGATAGAGCATAAAAAAATGTAAGATTTACCATTTTCGGTCAATCGGCTTAACCTCATTGCTATGCCGAAGAAAGGCCATGACTTAGGGCCTGGAAGTCGGTTAAACTTTAGTAGCGCATCGATATTGAAAAATCCCTTCGATGTATGCTCAAAAGGGATAAAAAAGACCGACAAACATATCAAAATTATCGTTATTAATATGACCAGCAGCATTTTAACACTTGACACTACTGTCAGATATTCCTCTCTTATCGTTTTGATAAATTAAATGGGGAGAAAAAAATACTAGATTAATATTCAAGGACACCTGGATGTACAAGGATGTAGAATTCTTGTGAGGGAAACTGCCACGTGCGATTCAGGATGACAAAAAAAGAGTTATTTATACATTTTTACTTTGAACAATAGGTTATGCTATCACAATTTTTAGTAAAATATTTGTTTTTTATAAGAAATATTGTGTTTATGAGCAAGTGGGTATGGCGGCGGACCATTTGGCTGATTTGAGACACCTGAGCATGCTCGCTCCGGTCATTTTGAGGCCTTCGTCGCACGTAAATGAGACCGTTTCGCCAATCTGGTAGTAAAACTTGACTGCGGAGATTCTTCCTGAGATGACAGTTCCGGGATACGCGCAAGCTCGTACGCCTGAAAATCGGTTTTAGGTTTTGTTCGTTATGGGTGCTTACAGTTAGGCACGGGACCGCTCCATCGTCCGTTTTCTTGGCATGCGATGATCGGTTGGCCTTCCATCATGTAGTCCTGGTTGCAGGCGAACTGGACCAAATCGCCCGCTTTGTATGGCGCTGTTCCGGTCGAGTAGCCGTTGAGTGGAGACTCAGGAGTGGAACATTGGACTTCTGTAAATGGAACGTTATTGATGTTCAAATTGATGTAAACCACCTTTGCAGATAGGAAGAGGTGCTGCCCATTCTCCAGTTATCAAGCACGTGGAGTGTAGTGGTCCTACAAGTCCAAATCCGGAGGCGCAGCTGAAAACAACTTGTCCGCCAACCTCACGGCTCAAAATGCTCGCCCTCAAATTAGGATCTGTCGAATTTCCAAGGTCGGGGCACTCCATGCTTTCACAGACGGGCATAGGTGATGACCAGTTTCCTGAAGGCAAGCAGACCAACTCATGGCTTCCAATCAAGGCGTTCCCGTTGGCGCACGTAAGCGTCACTTTTGTATTCATTTTCAACTCTTGCGTGCTTATCATCAGACCTCTCCTTGGCGGGAGTTTCTCGCAGTAAACCGGCTTCACCACAATTTCAACCGAATGAGTATGCCTCGTAGGCGTAATACACGAAAACGTTCCCGAATCGTCTTTTGTCGCATGAAGAATGCTCAACCTATACTCCAACTGGCTATCGCGACCTGGCTCATTATTCCAGCTTTCAGGATACTTCCTAAAATCAATTAATACATAAAATATACTCATTTGAATGGATCTACTCACTTCGGACTTTACCTGTAATTGTGACTAACGACCCATTTCGGTGTACCGAAACGTCGGATCCAAAGGCATTCCATGTGAAGAATCGTACCTGGGAAGACGATCAGTTTTCCATCGTTGGACTGAGCTATGGGGCCTAATTCGTGCCGGAACAATATCGTGGGCGGTTTTTCCACTAGAAAAGCGTAACTTGGGATGAAAATGGTTCAAACTTACTTAGGTATTCGTTTTCTTGGTTGAGTCCAAAACACGCAGGCCTGATGCCGTCCCATTGTCCGTTTTCGCATTTCCGACGGTTAGATCCAATCATTGCAAACTTTCCGATGTCCACGCATCGAAATTGCTGGAAACAAAGAGCTTAAGGTATGCTTTTATGCATGAATTACCAGTTCGGCACCGTTTATGAATTCGACGGTTTCTTCAGTGACGAGCTGGTCTAAATAGAAAGTTGAAACGTGCGGCTCAGAATTGGTGTAGACGCAAGTGGTATTGTCACGAGGGGTCGGCATCGATTTGTTGATTTCCTCAGCACAAGTCAAGGAGTGTCCAAGCCAGTTTCCGTCTTCGCAGATGATCCTCCATGTTATTTTCTCTCCCATGATAGACGCTATGCAGTTAAAGGTGACCTCTGTCCCGTCCGGAAATGTTTTCTCAGCTTCCGCAAGCGGTTCGCCGTTTTTATAGACGAGAGTACCCTGTACGCGAGCTGGTGGAGGGCAGGATCCTCTTAGTCCTGAAACGTAGTCGATAGCTCCCATTTGACCGGCTTTTGTTATATCGCTTCCGGCCATAAACATGCTCCCGGGGTCCGTTTTGCAATGAGGAACGGTCGGACGTAGCTCGCCCAGAATGCACGTGAGCGCCGCAGTCGTGGACGCTTTGTATTCGGTGTCGCACTGGAAGCGAACCGAACTTCCGTTTCCGATCGTCAGGCCTGGTCGATAGCCAAGGAGATATTGCCCGTGAGGAACAACGGGAAGCTGACAAGGTGCTAAAAGAAACATTCAAAGAATTCCATTGGTCACAAAGTTCCTACCTGGTGTGCACGTAGGCAAGACAGGTACATCCCATTGACCATGCCAGCATTTCATAACTGGGCTTCCTTGGAGGTTATAACCAGGAGAACAACTCACATCGATTATTTCTGCGTGCGCGACTATGCTGGTCGAGTTGAGCGTCGTACCTGCTACTGCGGTCAAGTTGCTTTTGCTAAATATTCCGTGTTGCGTTTCAGGTATTGCGCATGGCGCTAAAATTCAGTGAGAGAAGATGTTAGCCAATGAAATACTTACAGACTCCACAGTGAGGTTTGCTCGGTCTCCATTTTTGTCGGACGCATTTGGCTGTTGAGTTGGGAAGATTGGAGCTGTAACCGGTTGCGCAGGTTAGTCGGACGGTGGTTCCATGCGGATAGGTGTTGTTCCCGCGTCCTTTTTTGATGATGTCGAGTTTCATGTAGTTTTCGATGGTTATTTGAGCGCAGGGGCCACCCGGGGGTAGTTTTCTCGACGGCTTTTTCTTCTTTTCGTCTTTCTTTTTCGTTTCTCCGTCGCCATCTTCGCCTTCTTCTTCGCCGTCTTCGTCTCCTTCTTCACCGTCGGCCGCTTTTCCCGAACCGGAAGCTTTCCCACCGGGGCGTCCACGTCCTCCCGCACCCGCTGGATCAGGCTTGCTCGAACCCGAAGTCGCCGGTTTACGTAAAACTTGAGTGTTTTGCCCGCTTAACGCTCGACGTTTCCTCGACCACCGAAGACGCGGATGCAACCCAGGAACACACTTTGGTAACTGCTTAGGACTCCACGCGCCAGCAATACATGTAGCACCAGGTGGCCCTTCCAATAACGTATATCCTTTGTTGCATTCATACATGACCTGCTTATTATTGTTGACTTTTCTCACATACGGCCGATAATCATACAGCCCCATATTTCCAACCAGGAGTATTTTTCCGTTTTCCACATATCCAGGAAATGGACAATACACCTCCTGGCAGTATGGTGTCTCTCCAGTCCAGTTCCCGTATCTACATTCAGTCGTTTCTTCGCCCCTAAGCGTGTAGCCATCTCGACAGCTGAATCGTGCGCGCATACCGTGCTCAGTTTTGGGGGCAATGACCATTCCGTTTTTGGGCGGCTTAGGTGGGTATTTACATCTCGCTGAAGATAAAGGTTAAATGGACACTTTAAAGCACAGGAAGCTTACCTGGTAAACATTTGGGCATTATCTCCCAAGAACCGTTGTTGCATTTAAGAGGGGCGTCCATTGTGTTGGGTTCATAGCGATCCTCACATGTCAAGTTTAATTCTTCACCATGAGGGATTTGATGCAGTGTAGTGTTTGAGTCAAATATGACGTATCCTTGGTCTACTTTTGGTACAACGCAAGGCGCTGAGGACAAAATGCATGCTTAGTTTTGGGTGGTGGCTGTGGTGTAGTGCATGCGATGGTGCTCACCTAAGCATTGCGGTGCAGGGTAAGTCCATGTTCCGTCCAATTGGCAGACGGCTGAGGTGTTACCGACAAGCTGCATGCCTTCGCGGCATCTGAATATAACGGACGCGCCCAAAGCTGTGCCCCCTTCAATGTTTTCAATCCATCCCTGGTACAGCTGACCCGGAGGTCCGCAGTCAACCGCTACCGAATCCAAATAAATCCATGCTATAACCTATCGCGTTACCTTTGCATTTCGGCGTCGCTCCCGACCATTTACGATCTTCTCCGCATCTCCTTGTTCTGTCGCCGACCAACGTGTAGCCGTATCTGCATTCATAGCTGACGACCGCGTTGTACTGACAAGTCGTATAATGGGCGGATCCAAACTGCGGGTTTTCGGGCACGGGGCATTCAACAGCTGTAACAACTAAGCGACAAACGTCATCATTTTTCATCGGACGATGAACAGAAATCGAGCCTCACTTACGAACGCAGGCGGGCAAATCGCGCGGCATCCAAGTTGCGTCGGCCTGACACGTACGCTCCCCTCGTCCGACCAAATCGTACCCCTTCATACAATGATATTCGATTTTGCATCCGTACGTATAACACTGACCGGAATGATATCCATTACTGGGATCCGTCGGTGGACCACAACTCTTCGCTAGAACATTTGACACAATTACATACCTAGAGTACTCTGGGGACCTTCTAGAGGTGCCGTACACCCTATGGCGAATACACTTGGAGGAAGAGTACTCATCCGTTCACCACTACTCCTTCGCATCTAAATGCGCACTCTGCGGTGCGTATAGCGACCTCCAAGCTGCGCTCTAACATGTACTTTTCCCCACCAAAAACTTAAATTTTCGCCCTATAATTGCTGTACTACGGACATTTCTACACTCCAAGAGGCAAGAACTGTATGAACGCAATAGCGCAACCTAAGTTTTTTATAGCAGCCACCAGGTTCGATTGTCGCAAAGTATGGTGCATGTTCAACCTAAAAGTATAGCTTACGTTGACAGCTGATATCTGGTCCGAACCAACTGGGACGTTTGTCGATCGCCAAGCATTTGGCGGTCGGGAATCCGTTGGTGGTATACCCAAGGACGCATTGATACTGAAGAACTGATTCGAGCGGAAATGTCGTCT
Source organism: Orius laevigatus (assembly GCA_018703685.1). Taxonomy (NCBI): domain Eukaryota; kingdom Metazoa; phylum Arthropoda; class Insecta; order Hemiptera; family Anthocoridae; genus Orius; species Orius laevigatus. Next base: position 43,145 of record JAGWEN010000641.1, on the reverse strand, counting down.
GCTCCGCTAAAGCGTTATGTCGGGCGAACTCCATCACAGGTGGATCTTTGCAGAAGACCGCTGTAGGGAAAAGAGATTCCTTACTTTGGTCAATTGATCAGAAACTGTTTATTGATGTCCTGTAATTGGATTGGGGATCAATAAACAGCTTCAGTAGTGCATTGTTTTTTATTGAGAGATTTACAGTAATTTACCTATATGTTTGCACTGTGGCTCTTGTCCGGACCATTCGCCGTCGCCGCGGCATGTGCGTTCTTTGAGGCCTACTAGGTGGTGACCGGGTTCGCATTCGTAGGTCGCTCTGTCGCCAAAGAGGCGACCTGTGAGGACGACGTTGCCCTTTTCGGGCGACTTAAGCTCCGAACATTCCCGCTCAGGTTTGATGCATGACATCCCGCAGACGCCGTCGCAAATGCATTTCTTCTTCTTCGACTTGCAGTCCTCATCGTTGGAGCATTTCCTCAAACATTTTTGACCCTAAAAGAGCAAAAAGCGATTACTATTCACCCCGGAAGGCTATTTTTTCTATTATATAAAGACCCCTACGCTCCTCAATGCATGAATCAATGTCAGGACCCAATTCATTTTAATTTAAAAATTGCCTTTCTTTTCTTCGACGACAAGCACGAAGGTCGACAAATTTAAAATCTCTTCCTTGAAAACGTCACAATATTTCTTTTTAAATTAAACTTTGAAAAAGGGTCAAAGTCCATTTTTAAGGTCCCATAGGCGATAAAGGGTCAAAATCGCTCAGGATCAGATAAAGGGTCAAAGTCTGTCTAGTCAGGCCAGTAAGCGTCAAAGTCCATCTATGCTTCAACTAAACGGTCAAAGTTCACTTTTTAAGTGTAATAGGATAAAAGGTCAAAGTCCGACTAAGCAGGCCACGAAATAGTCCTCTAGGGGATCCTCAGTAGCCTCTTTCCTACGGGAATCCGCTAAAAGGGTCAAAACAGTCTAAATAGTCATAAAAGATACCAAAATCTCCTAAGAAGAATCATAGCAACCCCCCCTCCCTATTGACGCCATTTTCCATTTGTATCAACCGCCAAAACTCGAAAACCAATCAGCAATGATCTTTGGACGAATGACCTAATGATCGACCCTAATTGGTGGATCATTAAGCCAATCAACGACTTCCATGCAGATTTCGGTTTTCCCGCTTTCCTTACAATAAATTCCGCGTGTTCTTCATCCCTTGGGCACTCAACGCTCGGCGAGTTCCTCGGGTTTTTGTAAACTTTCGCGTCGTCCTCGTTTTCACCGGAATAATCTTCAGAATCGTCGCATAAAACGCCTGAGGACACGAATTAATTTAAAAAAATTAACTTTTTTGTGCTTTCTTACTTGAAATGAGGATGATCCAAATTAGAATTTTCATGTCGAGACTTGAAAGTGACCTGAATTCGTGCTTTCCGCCGGAGGGCCCTTCACGGGTGACGAAAAGGACTAAAAGGATGCCGAAACGAATGGAGGGGGCTGGGAATTGACGAATCGCCGGGAAGGAGAACAGGAAGGGGAGTGAGGGATCCTGAATTTGATTCTTTGATTGATGCGATTTATTTTTAAAATTACGCCACGCTATTCTAGAAATTTCGTTCGGAAATAGTAAACAAGCTATTATGCAACAAAAGAAGAGTGGATAATAGGTATTTTCCGCACGAGACGTCCCGAATGCGAAATTCGACGCTTCCATGCTAAAACGTGGAGAGGCAACCACTAAATCGTGGAGGGGCAAACCAAACAGTGTTGCCAACCTTCGTCAGGTTATGGTTTGAAAAACCTTCTTGTAGTTATCGAAAATGAGATTTTTAAACAGTTTTTATTATTTTTAAGATTTTAAGTTAAAAATGCCTTTGGGGCGTAATTTGTGTAATTTATTGAAGCGCGGGTTTGGGGTGGAGGTGGGTCAGAGAAGATGGGCGACGATGAGGGCGGCGAGGATTGAAAAACTAGGCCAGAAGATACAAATCGTGGAGGCGAAGCCGGTGAAAAAACTCGAAAGCGGACAGGTAGATCCAGCTGTCTGTAATAGACTTGACCTTTTCTTTCCCAGGTCCGAATCGATGTCCACAACTGCGCTTTGAATGCTTCGGACTTCGTGTTGTGCGAAGGTGGGAATCCTGGTGAGATCAAATTTCCGCTCGTCCCTGGCTATGAAGTAACCGGAGTGGTTAAAGAAGCGAATGGAACCGAGGAGATCAAAGAGGGCGACCGAGTTGTCGCGCTGAGCAAAGGATCGATGGGTGGTCTTGCGACAGAATGCGTCGCTCATGAAAACGTGAGTATTAATGCACTTTCGGCTACTCACGCTATTGATTGTTGTTACGATATCGCAATGCAGCATCGTGGGTACTGTCCATTGCGGTTACTCCTACTCCTGCGCTTGCTGGTAGTATCACGATGCATTGCATGGTAGGTACTAACTAAAAATCGCAATGCATCACGTGGAAGGTACTATCGCAGGTACTAGTAGGCCCTATCGCGATGCATCGCTTGGTAGATACTAACTCTCGCAATGCATCGCTTGGTAGATAATAACTATCACAATGCATTGCGTGATTGGTACTACCGCGGTAGATGGACCATCGCGATGCATCGCCTGGTAGGTGGACTATTGTGATGCATCGCCTGGTGGATGACCTATTGCGATGCATCACCTGGTGGATGAACTATTGCGATGCTTCGCCTGGTGGGTGTACTATTGCGATGCATCGCCTGGTAGGTTTACTATCGCAATGCATAACGTGCTAAAGACTAACTATCGCAATGAATTGCGTTATAGGTACTAATGCGTTGCGATTACTATCGCGATGCATGGCGGGTACCAGTAGGTGTACTATCACGGGTACTAGTAGGTGTACTATCGCGATGCGTCGAGGTACTAGTAGGTGTACTATCGTGATGCATCGCCTGGTAGGTGGACTATCGTGATGCATCGCCTGGTGGATGGACTATTGCGATGCATCGCCTGGTAGGTGTACTATCGCGATGCATCGCATGGTAGGTGTACTATCGCGATGCATCGCCTGGTGGGTGTACTATCGCGATGCATCGCCTGGTGGGTGTACTATCGCGATGCATCGCCTGGTGGGTGTACTATCGCGATGCATCGCCTGGTAGGTGTACTATCGCGATGCATCGCCTGGTAGGTGTACTATCGCGATGCATCGCCTGGTAGGTGTACTATCGCGATGCATCGCCTGTTAGGTGTACTATCGCGATGCATCGCCCGTTGGGTGTACTATCGCGATGCATCGCCTGGTGGGTGTACTATCGCGATGCATCGCCTGGTAGGTGTACTATCGCGATGCATCGCCTGGTGGGTGTACTATCGCGATGCATCGCCTGGTGGGTGTACTATCGCGATGCATCGCCTGGTGGGTGTACTATCGCGATGCATCGCCTGGTGGGTGTACTATCGCGATGCATCGCCTGGTAAGTGTACCATCGCGATGAATCGCCTGGTAAGTGTACCATCGCGATGCAAATACTATCGCGATGCATCGCGTGGAAGGTACTAAATATTGCAATACATTGAGTGGTAGGTACTACCACTATGCAAGTACTATCGCGATGCATCGAGTGTTAGGTATTATCGCAATGCATCAATTTATTGGTACTATCGCGGTACTAGTACTCTCGAGATGCAAGATGGATACCCTTTTAAACTTTCTATTTTTCTGTTTAGGATGTCTGGGTTTTACCATCGAATTTAGAGTTCGATAAAGGAGCTGCCATAGCGGACGCGTTCGGAACGGCGATGTTGGGCTTAGTCTACCGCGGCCATCTTTCCGAGAAGCAAACCGTCCTCGTCACAATGGCTCCCGGGCACGGTTTCGCTCATTTAGAACTCGCTGCGAACGTCTACAAAGCGAAAGTGATCGCGATATGTCAGAACGAGAAAGATTCGCAGACTCTGCGAGAACGAGGAGCTTGGACGGCGATGGCGTACGACGAGAAAGGGATGGCCAAAAGCGTGAACGATCTGACGAAAGGTAAAGGGGTCGACGTCATCTACGACACTTTGGCCGGCGATTTTTTAAGGACGAGTCTCAAATGCATCCGATACAACGGAAGCGTCATCATCGCCGGATATACGCTTCAAGATTTACCTAAAATACCGATTTCCTATCTTTTATCTTTACCATCGTTCAACCTCAGCTGCGTATCTTTAGCTAGTTATAGAAAACACGCATTCGTCACATATCGACAAGCGGTTTCCGACGTATTAGAAATGAACGAGCAAGGACTCGCTCGTCCAGTAATCGCAGCCAAATTCAAACTCGACGAAATCGATAAAGCAGTCGAAATGTTCAAAAACGAGCAACCAATCGGAAAAATCATTCTTGACGTTAAGATGTAATTTAGAAACGCATTTAAAATAGATTTTTGTTTTAATTATTTATTGTAGTTTTAGATCCAAAGAATCCCATTTTTTCATCCTCTCGTATAGATGATGGTCGATATTTTGAAATTTTTCAATATCCAGTAATGCATCGTTGATATCGTAAAAATCGGATGATGCGTTGCTCCAAGGTCTGAAAAAGGCATAAATTTTGGCCAAAATGCGCTGTCGGGCTTACTTTTCATGGATGAAAGATGCGATCATGGATGTGAAGGTTTTCTGAACTAATTTTTGTTCGTCGTTTAAATGGATTTTGTCGTTGGCGAATAGAAATGGGATTTCGTCGCCGTGGGAGACGCCCTGGATGCGTGGAAGGTTTTCGAAGCCGAAAAGATATGGGAGTTCTGGGGTCGAGTAGTTGAATAAATACGATCTCAGTTCTCCGCGATGTCTTTTCGCTTGGACCAGAGCCGGGTAGAAAAACCAAGCATCGGTCATCACCTAAAAATGAAGTTTTGAAAACGTGTGCGATATAAAGGTTCGGAGCTTGCCACTGGCAGGGTATGCCTTAGCCACGCCCCCTGGCCAGGAAGAGGCTTCATTTAGCCACGCCCCTTATTCAGGAGGAGGCTTCGACATCCAGGCCACGCCCCCTTTCCATTAAGAGTCACTCTTACCTACCTCATTAAGCCTTTGGTCGGCGTTTGTAACCCGACGATAAAATTCCTTAAGAATCGCATTTTTTTCACGCGTTTGCTCCCCAGCCAGTTTCTCTATCATGGTCAAATCCTCAAAAAAAAGATCGAAAACGAAATCCGATGGTATTTCACGTTTTTGAAGTGCTGCCACAAGAAACGTCGCCTCTTCAGCGGTAACGCCCATCATAACGCTGAACGTACGCGACTTCGTGTTCCACGGCTCCGCCACCGTTTTACCGTCAACGACAGGCCTGAACGGCAACAAAAACCGCCTTATCGTCTAAAACGAGATGTCATTTTGAAAACAAAAGCAAAATCAATTCACCCCTAAGCTTTTCATCCCTTGTCGAACGAGTGCTTTGGCTTCTATAGACTTAAGACAGTCAGCGGAGGAGCAGTTGAATGCTTTCGCCACCGTCTTCGTGTTCAATGCGACAGAATTTTTATAATCGACGCTCCAAGGGGCAAACGGCGATCCGCTCATCGCTATAACTCTCCTCACCATCGGAATCCTCTCGCCCATCATATGAATCATCGCGGAAGTCGATCCTGCGCTATGGCCGCCCAACGTGATCCTCATTGGATCCCCTCCAAAACTCCTTATATTCTCGACAACCCATTTGATGGCCAAAAGTTGATCTTCGAGTCCATAATTTCCCTTCATTTCTTCCGTATTGAGACTCGCGAAACCTAAAATCCCAACCCTGTAATTCATAGTGACGACGACGATTTCATGATCGAGAAGATACTGAGGACCGTAGTGCGAATGCTTTCCTGATCCTGTCATATAGGCGCCTCCGTGAATCCAAATCAAAACAGGATTGTCTTTTTTATAGTTCTGCAAAACAGTCGTAAATATGGAAAATTGTTTAATTTTTGCTCACCAGAGGAGTGTAAACGTTTAAAAACAAGCAGTCTTCTTCACCATGGAGTTGTTCGCCGTTCATCTGAGCACAATCAGCTCTTCCTTCCATTGTGAAGAAGTCTTCGGAATATACGTAAGGAATCGGATTCTGAAATATCGGCACGCTTTTGAGAATATGCCCCGACCAATAGGAACTATCTGCTATGGTTAAGCCACGCCCCTGACCAATAAAAAGCTTCAACTATGGTTAAGCCACGTCCTCGACCAAGGCTGCGGCCTCAGACTTAGGCTTCGGTTTAGCCAAGCCCCCCGACCATTTACAAGCTTCAAATATGGTTTAGCCACGCCTCGACCAATAGGAACTCTCTACTATGGTTAAGCCACGCCCCCTGACCCATCACAAGCTTCAAATATGGTTTAGCCACGCCCCCTGACCAATCACAAGCTTCAAATATGGTTTAGCCACGCCCTCGAACAATAAAAGACTTAGGCTACAGTTTAGCCACGCCCCCGACCAATATGAACCTTCTACTGTTGTTGAGCCACGCCCCCTCACGAATTACAAGTTTCATATATGGTTTAGCCACGCCCCCAACTAATAGGAACTCTCTACTATGGTTAAGCCACGCCCCCTCACCAATCACAAGCTTCAACTATGGTTAAGCCACACCCTCGACTAATAAAAGACTTAGGGTACGATTTAGCCACGCCCCCAGACCAAACATGCTTCGAATATGGTTTAGCCACGCCCTCGAACAATAAAAGACTTAGGCTACCGTTTAGCCACGCCCCCCGACCAATAGGAACCTTATACTGTTGTTAAGCCACGCCCCCTCACCAATCACAAGCTTCAACTATGGTTAAGCCACACCCTCAACCAATAAAAGACTTAGGCTACGGTTTAGCCACGCCCCCGACCAATAGGAACTCTCTACTATTTGTCAAGCCACGCCCCCTGACCAATTACAAGCTTCAACTATGGTTTAGCCACGCCCCCAACTAATAAAAGACTTAGGGTACGATTTAGCCACGCCCCCTGACCAAACAAGCTTCGAATATGGTTTAGCCACGCCCTCGAACAATAAAAGACTTAGGCTACCGTTTAGCCACGCCCCCTGACCAATAGCAACCTTCTACTATGTGTTAAGCCACGCCCCCTCACCAATCACAAGCTTCACTATGGTTAAGCCACCCCTCGACCAATAAAAGACTTAGGGCTACGGTTTAGCCACGCCCCCGACCAATAGGAACTTCGACTATGGTTTAGCCACGCCCCCTGACAATAAAGCTTTAACTATAGGTTTAGCCACGCCCCCCGAACAATAGGAACTCTCTACTATGTTAAGCCACGCCCCCTGACCAATCACAAGCTTCAACTATGGTTAGCCACGCCCCCGACCAATAAACTCAACTATGGTTTAGCACGCCCCCTGACCAATAAAAGCTTAGGTAGATTTAGCCACGCCCCCGACCAAAGAAGCTTCGACTATGGTTTAGCCACGCCCTGACAATAAAGCTTAGGACCGGTTTAGCCACGCCCCCGACCAATAGAAAGCTTCACTATGGTTTAGCCACGCCCCCTGACCAATTACAAGCTTCGACTATGGTTAGCCACCCCTCGACCAATAAAGACTTAGCTACGGTTTAGCCACGCCCCCGACCAATAGGAACTCTCAACTATGGTTTAGCCACGCCCCCTGACCAATTACAAGCTTCGACTATGGTTAGCCACGCCCTCGACCATAGGACTTCTACTATGGTTAAGCCACGCCCACTGACCAATTACAAGCTTCAAATATGGTTTAGCCACGCTCCCGACCAATAGGAACTCTCTACTATGGTTAAGCCACGCCCCCTGACCAATTACAAGCTTCAACCATGGTTTAGCCACGCCCTCGACCAATAAAAGACTTAGGTCACGCCCCCTGACCAATTACAAGCTTCAACTATGGTTTAGCCACGCCCCGACCAATAGGAACTCTCAACTATGGTTTAGCCACGCCCCCTGACCAATTACAAGCTTCGACTATGGTTTAGCCACGCCCTCGAACAGTAGGAACTATCTACATGGTTAGCCACGCTGACCAATTACAAGCTTCAACATGGTTTAGCCACGCCCCCGACCAATAGGAAAGCTCTCAACTATGGTTTAGCCACGCCCCCGACCAATACAAGCTTCACTATGGTTTAGCCACGCCCTCGACCAATAGAAGCTTCATACTATGGTTAAGCCACGCCCCTGACCAATTACAAGCTTCAAACTATGGTTTAGCCACGCCCTCGACAATAGGAACTCTCGACTATGGTTTAGCCACGCCCCTGACCAATACAAGCTTCACTATGGTTTAGCCACGCCCCGACCAATAGGAACTTCTACTATGGTTAAGCCACGCTGACCAATTACAAGCTTCAACTATGGTTTAGCCACGCCCTCGACCAATAAAAGACTTAGGCCACGCCCCCTGACCAATTACAAGCTTCAACCCTGGTTTAGCCACGCCCTCGACCAATAAGAAGCTTCAACTACGGTTTAGCCACGCCCCCTGACCAATTACAAGCTTCAAATATGGTTTAGCCACGCCCTCGAACAACAGGAACTATCTGCTATGGTTAAGCCACGCCCCCGACCAATTACAAGCTTCAACCATGGTTTAGCCACGCCCTCGACCAATAAAAGACTTAGGCCACGCCCCCCGACCAATTACAAGCTTCGACTATGGTTTAGCCACGCCCTCGAACAGTAGGAACTATCTACTATGGTTAAGCCACTCCCACTGACCAATTACAAGCTTCAACCATGGTTTAGCCACGCCCCCGACCAATAGGAACTCTCAACTATGGTTTAGCCACGCCCCCGACCAATAAAGCTTCACCAGTTTAGCCACGCCCCCGACCAATAGGAACTCTCAACTATGGTTAAGCCACGCCCCCGACCAATTACAAGCTTCAACCATGGTTTAGCCACGCCCTCGACCAATAAAAGACTTAGGCCACGCCCCCTGACCAATTACAAGCTTCAACTATGGTTTAGCCACGTCCTCGACCAATGAAAGATTTAGGTTACCATTTAGCCACCCCCTGAGCTAAATTTTAAAATTAATCAACTTAAGGAGATCGTTGCTATGGTAACAATGAAGTATTTAGGACGAGATCACCATTTTTAACCTTAGAAGATGGCGGTTTTAGGCCAAAAAACTGTTTTTTGGTTCCACATACCTGAAACCTGAGCGTTCCCAACGGCGGCTCCGCGTACCTGATCCCTTGAAAAGCCGCGAACCTTTTCCCATCCTCGGAAACCTTCCATTCTCCCCAGAAAAGCCTCTGGCCGACATGGACGACCGGAACGGCGTTCACTCCCGCCCAAACCAACCCGAGCCAAACTTTTAACATTTCAGCCGCCGAAAACAATATTTCAACCTTTTTATACTCTCCTTCATACGGGTTCACGATAACCACCAAAAGGAGGGCGGAAGAAATTATTTGAGCACGAAAAACCATCTTTGAATAAACTCCATCATTCCCAATTAGCATTTTATTTATTCAAATATTTACTTTCTAATTAAAAGCCTTCTTTTTAATCCATTATTAGTCCAAAAATCGTAAATCAAACATTTAAATTTCAAGCGGGAATCAATGACGTCACATATCCAAGATGGCTGATAACGCTTATCAAAGGTTGAAGAAAACCGCAAATTAAAATTACAAAATATGTGGGCATTAAAATTATGACTGATGATCACTTTCACTTGCAATGACGTCATTGGCAGCTCCTGAAAACGAGCAAACCTTGGAAGACGATAAAATGAAACATTTTAAACTTAACATCGTTTTATTTCGATATAACTGTACAAATAAAAGCCCCCCATTATAACACAAAGACAGACAAACGTAAAATTTTTATGTACACAATGTTTTTTGACCTAAAATCTTGTTGCTTACTAGAAAGAAAATAGTCGTGGTTTGTTGGAAATTACTTTTTTTATAATTTTAACCGAAGTTGATCGCTTTTCCGGAATAGGCGGCGAGGTGGGCTTCACGGAGGGCTTCTGAGCATGTCTGAAGGGGAAAAAAATTTAATTAAAGGGATGAAAGGGAAGAAAATAATATTTACCGGATGAGCATGACATGTTCTGGCGATGTCTTCTGCTGATGCTCCATATTCCATGCCGAGAACGGCTTCTGCGATTAATTCACCGGCGTTCTGAAATAAAAATTGGTTTAAACAGCCTTCAGAAATGGTTTAGCCACGCCCCCGACCAATAGGAACCTTCTACTATGGTTAAGCCACGCCCCCGACCAATAAAAACCGTCTACTATGGTTAAGCCACGCCCCTTGACCAATAAAAACCTTTAAATATGACCCCCAACCAATAAAACTTTGGTTAAACCACGCCCCTTGACCAATCAAAACCTTCCACTATGGTTAAGCCACGCCCACAACCAATAAAAACCTTCTACTATAGGTAAGCCACGCCCCCAACCAATAGGAAACTTCCTCTATGGTTAAACCACGCCACTGACCAATAAAAACCTTCTACTATGGTTAAACCACGCCCCAACCAATAAAAACCTTCTTACTATGGTCAAGCCACGCCCCCAACCAATAAAAACCTCTTACTAAGGTTAAACCACGCCCCTTGACCAATAAAAACCTTTTACTGTGGCCAAGCCACGCCCCCAACCAATAAAAACCTACTACAATGGCTAAGCCACTCCCCCAACCAATAAAAACCTTCCACTATGGTTAAGCCACGCCCACAACCAATAAAAACCTTCTACTATAGGTAAGCCACGCCCCCAACCAATAGGAAACTTCCACTATGGTTAAGTCACGCCCCCAACCAATAAAAACCTTATACCTTGGTTAAGCCACGCCCACAACCAATAAAAACCTCCTTTTAAGGTTCAACCACGCCCCTTGAACAATAAAAACCTTTAATTATGGCCAAGCCACGCCCCCAACCAATAAAAACCTTCTACTATGGTTAAGCCACGCCTCCGACCAATATAAACCTCCTATTAAGGTTCAACCACCCCCCTTGACCAATAAATACCTTTAAATATGGCCAAACCATGCTCCCAGCCAATAAAAACCTCCTACTAAGCCTAAGCCACGCCCCCAACCAATAAAAACCTCCAACTAAGGTTAAACCACGCCCACAACCAATGAAAACCTTCTACTATGGTTAAGCCACGCCCACAACCAATAAAAACCTCCTTTTAAGGTTCAACCACGCCCCTTGAACAATAAAAACCTTTAATTATGGCCAAGCCACGCCCCCAACCAATAAAAACCTTCTACTATGGTTAAGCCACGCCTCCGACCCATATAAACCTCCTATTAAGGTTCAACCACCCCCCTTGACCAATAAAAACCTTTAAATATGGCCAAACCATGCTCCCAGCCAATAAAAACCTCCTACTAAGCCTAAGCCACGCCCCCAACCAATAAAAACCTTTTACCTTGGTTAAACCACGCCCCTTGATAAATAAAAACCTTCAACTATGGTTAAGCCACGCCCCCAACCAATAAAAACCTCCTTTTAAGGTTCAACCACGCCCCTTGAACAATAAAAACCTTTAATTATGGCCAAGCCACGCCCCCAACCAATAAAAACCTTCTACTATGGTTAAGCCACGCCTCCGCCCAATATAAACCTCCTATTAAGGTTCAACCACCCCCCTTGACCAATAAAAACCTTTAAATATGGCCAAACCATGCTCCCAGCCAATAAAAACCTCCTACTAAGCCTAAGCCACGCCCCCAACCAATAAAAACCTACTACAATGGTTAAGCCACGCCCCCAACCAATCAAAACCTTCCACTATGGTTAAGCCACGCCCCCAACCAATTAAAACCCTCTACTATAGGTAAGCCACGCCCCCCAACCAATAGGAACCTTCCACTATGGTTAAGTCACGCCCCCAACCAATAAAAACCTCCAACTAAGGTTAAACCACGCCCACAACCAATGAAAACCTTCTACTATGGTTAAGCCACGCCCACAACCAATAAAAACCTCCTTTTAAGGTTCAACCACGCCCCTTGAACAATAAAAACCTTTAATTATGGCCAAGCCACGCCCCCAACCAATAAAAACCTTCTACTATGGTTAAGCCACGCCCCCAACCAATAAAAACCTCCAACTAAGGTTAAACCACGCCCACAACCAATAAAAACCTTCTACTATGGTTAAGCCACGTCACCGACCAATAAAAACCTCCTAATAAGGCCTCCAACCAATAAAAACCTCCTACTTAGGTTGAACCACGACCCTCGACCAATAAAAACCTTTCAATATGACCAAAGCATGCTCCCAACCAATAAAAACTTCCTACTAAGCCACGCCCCCAACCAATAAAAACCTTCTACTTTGTTTAAGCCACGCCCCCTGACCAATAAGAAGCCCAAAATCTCGAAAACGTACGGGTCCAATGATGTGACATCCGAGTACAGCGTCCGAATGTTTGTCAGCGAGAACTTTGACGAATCCGTCCGTATCGTTGTTCGTCTTCGCCCTCGAATTCGCCGCAAACGGGAACTTTCCAATTTTGTACGCAATACCCTGTACAAAACTAATAAAAAATATTCAATTTTTTTTTCTTTTTTACGTCTTTTTTAAGGTCTTCTTCCGTCCTTCCGACCCAAGCGACTTCAGGATGAGTGTAGATGACAGACGGGACGCAGTTGTAGTCAATGTGGACGGGGCCGCCCATTATACCTTCTACGCAGATGATTCCCTCGTCTTCCGCTTTGTGGGCAAGCATCGGCCCATGGATGCAATCGCCGATCGCATAAATACTAAAAAAACGTAAAATGCGACTTTTTAAGTAGAAAAAACCTTACTTGGGAATGACAGTTTGGAATTTTCCGTTGACCGGAATGCGACCTTTTTCATCGCGCTCGATTCCGATGTTTTCCAAACCGAGTTTCTCCGTGTACGGCCTTCGACCGACGCACACCAGCAAAACATCGGCGTCCAACTAAAAAGAGTTTAGTTCCCATTTTTCCCTATTGGAGGCGTTACTTGTTCTTTTTTCGTCGGATCTTTGGCGTTTTCAAGGTTCACAAGGATGGCGCCGCCTTTTCGCTCGGCTCCCGTCACTTTAGTGCCGAGTTTGAATTGCATTCCTTGTTTTTGAAGGATTTTCTGGAAGCTTTTGGCGACTTCCGCATCAATTCCGGCACCGCCAATGGCCGGCATGAACTCCACGGCAGTCACTTTTGATCCAAGCCGACCCCAGACGGAACCCTAAAACCTAAAATTTGAAATCGGACACAAAATATCGGACATTACGAGCTCTAAACCGATGACTCCAGCACCAATGACGACCATCTTTTCGGGAACTTTTTTCAGCGAAAGGGCCCCCGTTGATGACACGATTGTATCCTCGTCGATCTAAAAACGAAAAATAACAAAAAAACGAACAAAAATCATCAATTACGGTGATTCCGGGAAAAGGGGTGACTTCTGAGCCGGTGGCGATCATAATGCTGGTCGTTTTAATTTTTTCAGTTGCGCCCGATTCGTTGGTCGCTGTGACCTCATTGGGGCCTGTGATCGTCCCATGGCCTTTCACCAACGTCACTTTATTCGCTTTGAACAGATGAGCGATTCCGCCGGTCAGAGCGCTCACTGCGGTCGATTTCGATGCCATCATTTTCTCTAGGTTGAGACTTACGCCGGACACTAAAAAAAGCACTGATTATGCGAACGTTTTATTATTTGGTGCGAACCGTCGATGCCGCGGTTTTGGAAGTCGTGTTGCGCCATGTGGTAGTAATGGGAGTTGTTCAAAAGTGCCTTTGATGGGATGCATCCGACGTTTAGACATGTTCCGCCTAGAGTCGGGTTCTTTTCTACGCATATCGTCTGCAAAAGAAAAAAAAAGGAAAATACAAAAGTGTCACATGTGACACAGGACTATTAAAGGACTATATAGGTGTGAAACCAAATTTCCGAGTCAAGTGCCACACGTGACACAAATTATGGAGGTCTTGCGACACGGATTATGGAGGTCTTGCGACACGGATTATGGAGGTCTTGCGACACGGATTATGGAGGTCTTGCGACACGGATTATGGAGGTCTTGCGACACGGATTATGGAGGTCTTGCGACACGGATTATGGAGGTCTTGTGACACGCGTTGACAATTATGGAGGTCTTGCGACACGGATTATGGAGGTCTTGTGACACGGATTATGGAGGTCTTGTGAGACATAATATGGAGGTCTTGTGAGACATATGATGGAGGTCTCATTATGGAGGTATTGCGACACGGATTATGGAGGTCTTGCGACGCGGATTATGGAGGTCTTGCGACACGGATTATGGAGGTCTTGCGACACGGATTATGGAGGTCTTGCGACACGGATTATGGAGGTCTTGCGACACGCGTGACACGGATTATTTGAGGTCTTGCGACACGGATTATGGAGGTCTTGCGACACGGATTATGGAGGTCTTGCGACACGGATTATGGAGGTCTTGCGACACGGATTATGGAGGTCTTGCGACACGGATTATGGAGGTCTTGCGACACGGATTATGGAGGTCTTGCGACACGGATTATGGAGGTCTTGCGACACGGATTATGGAGGTCTTGCGACACGGATTATGGAGGTCTTGCGACACGGATTATGGAGGTCTTGCGACACGGATTATGGAGGTCTTGCGACACGCGTGACACGGATTATTTGAGGTCTTGTGACACATATTATGGAGGTCTTGTGACACGTAATATGGAGGTCTTGTGACACGTATTATGGAGGTCTTGCGACACGGATTATGGAGGTCTTGCGACACGGATTATGGAGGTCTTGCGACACGGATTATGGAGGTCTTGTGACACGCGTGACACGGATTATGGAGGTCTTGTGACACATATTATGGAGGTCTTGTGACACATATTATGGAGGTCTTGTGACACATAATATGGAGGTCTTGTGACACATATTATGGAGGTCTTGTGACACATATTATGGAGGTCTTGTGACACATATTATGGAGGTCTTGTGACGCATAATATGGAGGTCTTGTGACGCATATTATGGAGGTCTTGTGACGCATATTATGGAGGTCTTGTGACGCATATTATGGAGGTCTTGTGACGCATAATATGGAGGTCTTGTGACGCATAATATGGAGGTCTTGTGACGCATAATATGGAGGTCTTGTGAGACACTATTATGGAGGTCTTGTGAGACACATTATGGAGGTCTTGTGAGACACATTATGGAGGTCTTGTGAGACATATTATGGAGGTCTTGTGAGACACATTATGGAGGTCTTGTGAGACATATTATGGAGGTCTTGTGAGACACAATATGGAGGTCTTGTGAGACACAATATGGAGGTCTTGTGAGACACATATATGGAGGTCTTGTGACACATAATATGGAGGTCTTGTGACACATAATATGGAGGTCTTGTGACACATAATATGGAGGTCTTGTGACACATAATATGGAGGTCTTGTGACACATAATATGGAGGTCTTGTGACACATATTATGGAGGTCTTGTGACACATATTATGGAGGTCTTGTGACACATATTATGGAGGTCTTGTGACACATATTATGGAGGTCTTGTGACACATATTATGGAGGTCTTGTGACACATAATATGGAGGTCTTGTGACACATATTATGGAGGTCTTGTGACACATATTATGGAGGTCTTGTGACACATATTATGGAGGTCTTGTGACACATATTATGGAGGTCTTGTGACACATATTATGGAGGTCTTGTGACACATATTATGGAGGTCTTGTGACACATATTATGGAGGTCTTGTGACACATATTATGGAGGTCTTGTGACACATATTATGGAGGTCTTGTGACACAAACTATATGGTCCCGTGAAACAAATTATATGGTCTCGTGACACAAATTATACGGGGGATTGTGACACAAATTATACTTGTGACATAAATTATTGAGTTCGTGCCACGCGTGACACAAATTGTTTGTGGGGCCCAGTGACACAAATTATGGGTCGTGTGACACAAAATATGAAGCTCGTGACACAAAATTTGAGGGCTTGTAAAACAAAATGTGGGGGCTCGTGATACAAATTATGTGCAAAATACAAAAGGTCACATGTGACACACGACTATCACACACGTGTGACACCAAATTTTGGGGCCTACTGTCACAAATCATGAGGTCTCGTGACACAAATAATGTGGTCCCGTGACACAAATTATGTGCAAAATACAAGAAGTCACATGTGACACAGGACTATTACACACGTGTGACACCAAATTTTGGGGTCTAGTGTCACAAATTATGAGGTCCCGTGACACAAATTATGAGGTCCCGTGACACAAATTATGTGGTCCCGTGACACAAATTTTGTGGTCCCGTGACATAGATTATGAGTTCCCGTGACCCAAATTATGAGGTCTCGTGACACAAATTATGGAGTTTGTGACACGAAATGCATGTCTTGTGTCACGTTTAACTCCAAATGCCTTGTCCCGTGCCACGCGTCACACTAAATGTATGCCTTGTGTCACGTGTAACACTAAATATCTTGTCCCGTGCCTCGTGTGACACCAAATGCGTGTCTTGTGCCATCTTTGCCTCCTAAGGGTGAGTCTCGCGCCACTAAACTGTGCCACACTTGGTATACTCCGGTATTCCGTGCCACATGTGACATTCATACATAAAATCTGAGTTAATATTCAAAAGTGTCACAGTAATATGCTTTCAACAGTGTCACAAGTCATTTGCCACTTTACCATGAGCAAACATGAAGGAAATGTCACATGTGACACAGGACTACAGCGTGTGACGTATGCCATATAAGATTCAAGCAATCATGCCACAAAAACCAAAATGACGTGACATGCATGTGACACATGATACGCCAGTGATTCCTCAAGTTTCACGCGATTACGTCACAAGTTTTTCTTTGATCTTACCTTGAGTCCTAACTGTGCGGCTTTTATGGCAGCGACGTAACCGCCAGGGCCGCTTCCAATCACCACCAAATCCGCTTCATGCTCCGTCGAGTAATATCGTGGCAAAAAGACCTTTTGAGCTTGCGATAAACATCCAGGCTTTAAAAAAAATCATAATTTTACGATTCCCTTATTTTCAATTCTTACCTTAATATGGCCGGATATCCTTCCTAAGACGTTTCCGTTCATTTTAATATCCGGACTGGAATGGAGCTAAGAAATTTAAGAGAAATAATGTCGGCGTATCACAGAAGAGAGAAAAAATTGAGTGAAAAAAGATCAAATTCGCCAGTGACGGAAGAGAAATAACCTTTTGGCATGAAATTGATAAGCCAGTGTTACCAACTCAAGGATCCCATCAGAACTAAATTTCCCTGTTTAATCCTAAGTGTTGAACGTTTGAAAAGCATTCTTTGGCTTTAGAATTTTGCAAAAAGAACTCTTTTTATATGCAATCCACACATTGATAATGAATTTTTTGCCAAGCCACAGCCTTATTGATCCTTGAGCTAAAAAGTTCATTTTTTGGCTTTATGAGCTATTAGGCTACCAGAAACTTGTGGGCCTTCAATAGAGCTTTCAAATGATATATTAATAAAGAAAATCGGTCATAAATTATGTAAGTTATGGAGGAAAGATGGCGGGTGGTAAATTCGTGCAAGCCACCGCCATCTTGATAAAGAGAAAAAAAAATTCAAAAAAATTGTTTTATTTTCAAGAATAAACGTTACACACATAAATACGGCGAGATTTGTCTTTGGTAATAATTCCAAATACAGCATTAATAATGATTAAATACTATTTTAATTCTTTTTAAGATTAATTTACTATAAAATTGGTCTAATTGAGACTCGCGATTGTCTCTTGAATAAATTAAAAAATAAATTAGACGGCCCCGGCAGGGTCGCCAAAACGGGCGGATGGGAAACCGCCCGAACGGCGACGCTGCGTCAAAGTCGACGGTGTCGCCTCAGAGTGGCCGATTTATAAACCGAATTCAGATCAAATAGTCTAACGTTTAAAAAAAGAAATTTTTTTTTTAGGTTTCAGTCTTGAGAAGAATTTCCGGCTAACTGAATTCGGCTTTTTGGAATAAGGCCAAAATTTGTAAGGCAACTTCGAGGACTCGGCCATGACCGTAGTTTTTAAACTTTTTATAAATATATAAATTAAAAATTAAAAATAAAACCCTGTATTATAATAATACTGTGATGTAATGAGGAAAACGAAGAGAAAGATTGTCAGAAAAGAATATTGCTTCTGGGACGGTTTAGGTTAGGTTTTCAAATATTCAGAACGAATACTCTAAAGTGTGCGTAATAAATACTGGGGGATAATAACAGAATTTTTTTGAACAAAAATACTGTTGGAAGAGGGGTGGGACGACTGGGGGTCCTGGTGTCACATAATGGAACTAAGGTTGCAAGTTGGGAGGGGGGGGGAGTCTATAGGTTATGTAGGTTGTAGAAAAGTAGGGACAGACACATGTGACACTGTTAGGTTGACACTGTAGGTTATGTTAGGTCACGGCGATGTGCCACACGTGGTACGCTGATATGACAAACGTGTCACATCAATGTGCCACACAGGGTATATAACAACGCGCGGTACATGGTACACCACAATGCGCCACACTACAATGCGCCACATGCGATGCGGGGACGGGTGCACCACGCAGTACGCCGACTCGCCACTTATGGTTCGACAACGCGCCACACGTGGTACGCCAACGGGCGCCACACACAGTACAGCGACTTGGCACGCTGCCGATGCACCACTAGTGTTTCGCCACGTGAAACTTAAGTTATGGAATGGGGCGTGCCGTGGTGTACGGATGTGCTACACCATAAATGCAGCACAGGTTTTGATACTATTTGGTAAATTAGGTTGGAGATATCCAGTCATTCCACCCCTAGGGACATAAGTACTAATTTTCTATAAATAAATGGAACTAACGACAAATAAATAGGTTTTAAGGAACTTAATATTGGAGAGATTCTAGTTAGTTGATGAAAAGGGGGTGCTCCCGTTTAACGATTACGGGAGGGGTCGAAATGTCAGTTGTCGGGCAAAGAAGGCGTCCGATGGTTCGACCTTTCCAGATAGTGGGTCAGCCGGGCAGGGAGACATCCTGCGTTCAGCTGGTAGAATTCGATGAGCTGGAGGAGGTCGTAGAATTTGGTGACGCCGTTGTCGAGCGTAAAGCAAACTGCGTCTCGTACGGGGTCGGTGATCGGCGTGATCGGCATGTGGATCACTTTGTTGCTGCATTTGAATGTGAGGACAAAGACGCCTGGATTGCTCTGGCTTTCGCGCACCAGAAAAACACTGAAAATATGGAATTTAGTGTCAGTCGGAAGTTAAGAGATGCAACATACCCATCAAGGTTGCCATGAGCAGAGACTAAGGCAGCAGCTTGCTCTCGTGTCATTGTTCTATGAAACCAAGGTTGGCTGACATGGACCATATCAGAGCTGCGGTAAGCACGTCGTGCGCAGTGCGGCGGACGACCACGGCGGCGCCACGCTATCCCTTCAGAAATAGCGATCGCCTCCGCTTCCGTCGGATCTTCCACGATACGTCCGACACTTCCAGTGAAATCCATCGCCACTCTTGACCGCACACTTTCCTACAATAGCATTCAAATAAAATGACTTAGCAAGAAATCTGTATTACATTCGGGACTGTGTAGCTGCTGTATTCTCTGGCGGAGAGCTGCTCTTGTTTTTCTTTATACGCTCTGTAGTTTTCGCGGAGTTGTTTACCATATTTGGCGAGTCGCATTGCGGTGACCCAGCAGGTTCGGTCGCGTTGGCACTCGCAAGAGAGGATGATGGACGACGAGAAATCTTCCTCGCTTTTCTTCCTGAGGCATATACCGAACTCTGTCGGCGCCTTAAGTTGATTCTTCGCGTTCAAACATGTATAGACTTCGTATTCTTTGAGGTCGGCCAATACCTGAAGCTCTTGATGGCTGTCATCTTGCGACAACTGGAAAAAACGGTAAATTTTGTTGAAAACATTCGATTTTAAAGTGAAAACGAAAGGGGTTTTCAACTAGTGGCTAGAGGTAGGTCAAGAAAAATCAATAGAACCTCAACCAGGCCGTATTAACCATTCCAAAAACGTTTCATCCCCTCAGAAATAGACCTCAAGCGGCACAATACAAATTATTAAATAAACAAAAAAACCATTTTTTTTATTTTTACAGTGCCTTTTGGAGATAATATGTTTTAATCGTTTAAAAAGTGGAAAAATATGGTAAATATTTTATAAAATTTTCAATTCTATTGCACCCAACTGGATACTATGACCACAGCCAAATCTATTGCACCAAGCTGGTTAATAAAGACAATGTCAATTCTATTGCGCTTAGCTGGGTCCCCCACAACCCATACCGCCCATACTCTGCGTACCCCATACTCCCCATACCACCAACATCCCATACTCCGCGCCACACTCCGCATACCCCATACTGCCCGTAAACCATACTACGCATACCCCATAGTCTCCATACCTCATACTACGCATAACCCATAGTCCACATACCTCATACTACGCAAACCCCGTAATCCCCATACTACGCATACCCCGTAGTCCCCCATACTACGCATACCCCATAGTCTCCATACCTCATACTACGCATAACCCATAGTTAACATACCTCATACTACGCAAACCCCGTAGTCCCCCATACTACGCATACCCCGTAGTCCCCCATACTACACATGACCCAAAGTCCCCCATACTACGCATAACCCGTAGTCCCCCATACTACGCATACCCCGTAGTCCCCCATACTACGCATACCCCGTAGTCCCCCATACTACGCAAACCCCGTAGCACCCATACTACGCAAACCCCGTAGCACCCATACTACGCATACCCCGTAGGCCCCATACTACGCATAACCCGTAGTCCCCCATACTACGCATACCCCGTAGTCCCCCATACTACGCATACCCCGTAGTCCCCCATACTACGCATACCCCGTAGTCCCCCATACTACGCATACCCCGTAGTCCCCCATACTACGCATAACCCGTAGTCCCCCATACTACGCATAACCCGTAGTCCCCCATACTACGCATACCCCGCAGTCCCCCATACTACGCATACCCCGCAGTCCCCCATACTACGCATACCCCGCAGTCCCCCATACTACGCATACCCCGCAGTCCCCCATACTACGCATACCCCGCAGTCCCCCATACTACGCATACCCCGTAGTCCCCCATACTACGCATACCCAGTATTCCCCCATACTACGCATACCCAGTATTCCCCCATACTACGCATACCCAGTATTCCCCCATACTACGCATACCCCATAGTCCCCCATACTACGCATACCCCATAGTCCCCATACTACGCATACCCCATAGTCCCCATACTACGCATACCCCATAGTCCCCGTACTACGCATACCCAGTATCCCCCGTACTACCCGTACTACGCATACCCCGTAGCCCCCGTACTACGCATACCCCGTAGCCCCCGTACTACGCATACCCCGTAGCCCCCGTACTACGCATACCCCGTAGCCCCCGTACTACGCATACCCCGTACTACGCATACCCGTAGACGTACTATGCACACCCCATACTACGTATACTCCCTATATCACAAACTCCCCATACCCCACAATACGCATACCCCATACTACGCATACCCCGTAATCCCATGCCATAAGCCTATCCTATTGCACCCTGCTGGATCCAATGACTCAGGTCAATTCTATTGCACCCTACTGGTTCCTATGACCTAAGACTATTTTAACACACCCAGCTTGATACAGGTCAATTCTATAGCACCTAGCTGATCCTATCATATGGCTTATGTCAAATCTAATGCATTTGTGATGCGATTCATTGGCAAATCTGCTATCTTTCAAATAGCGATAGCCACCGAATTCCCTACCTTGTTCGGATCCTGCTCGTCTAGCGTCCTGTAGCAGTTATCCCTGCTTTTCCAATGTCTGAGGAATTTGGCGACGACGTGGACCTTCGAAGACATGAAGAGTTTGTTTTCTTTAAGGAGTAGAAAAGTTTTAACCCAGGAGTTGCGATTGAGGTGCGTCTGCATGCAGACCTGGCTGAAAATGGACGGGCACTCTTCCGAGTTGAGGAGCTGCTCGAGCAACGCCGCTTGGTCTTCGGAACTGCAAGCTTTCACCGCCTCGTCGCTATTTCGCAGGTCGACCATATCCGCCGGGAAAAACGACTGAAACGAAATTTCCCCAAATTAACCTTGATCGGTGCCTATCTGTCTGATGAATCTTTGCCAACAATTCGCCCTTGGGCACCATTCCCATCAAGAAAATTTACCTCCGGCTCCGTGAAGAAATCATATTTGTTCTGAAGTCGACGGAAAATGTATTTTTTAGCTCCAGATTCAGTCTGCCGATGTACAGCAAGGATATCTTCGTGATCTTCCAAAACTCTTTCTAAAATTTCAACAAAAAACTCATTTATCCTCCAAAATCTTGTATATTTACCGATTCCGGTTTCTACCCAATGTTCGACGATAGACCAAGAATAATCTTTAGCGACGCGATTTTTAACAGCGAGGAGCATACAAAGGTCGATCGATCTCAAATCTTTTTCCACGACGATATTCGTATAGCTGCCGTCGTCGTTGAAAAATTGAAGTTGCTCCTAAAAAAGACGATAACAATTTTTAATAAAGATTATGCTATTGTAATTGTAAAAGCAGAAATAATGCGATCACTATGACACCCCACATTGCCTACCTGACTCAGTTAAATCTATTGAACCAAGCTGGGCATCTTTTAAGGCCCCAATTTTTGATACAATCAGAAGGTTAACTAGTACAACAATCATAGTCCATGTATTGAATTCACAGTCTAGTTTAGGTGAGAATTCACAGTCCAGTTTAGGTGTGAATTCACAAATAAGTTGCGAATTCACAGTACGGTTACATAATGTGTGAATTGACAGTTTAGTTAATGTGTGAATTCACTCCAAAGTTAAGAATTTGGAGTTTGTGAATTCACTCTAAAGTTGAGAATTCGCGGTTTGTGAATTCACAGTCCATTTACATTCAGAGTCCAGTTAATTGTAAATAGTCCAGTTAATTTTAAATTCACAGTCAAGTTAATTGTGAATTCACTCTAAAGTTGAGAATTCGCAGTTTGTGAATTCACTACCAAGTTGAGAATTCACGATTTGTGAATTCACAGTCCTGTTAATATGTGAATTCACACCTAAGTTGCAAAGTCACAGTCTAGTTTAGGTGAGAATTCACACTTAAGTTGAGAATTCACAGTCCCGTTTAGGTGTGAATTCACACAGTCCAGTAACATAATGTGTGAATTCACAGTCTAGTTAATGTGTTAATTCACAGTCCGTTAAAGTTGTGAATTCACGCAGTATTGTGAATTCACAGTCCAGTTATTTGTGAATTCACAGATTTTTTGGGATCAGTTAATTGTGAATTCACAGTCCAGTTATTTGTGAATTCACAGACCAGTTAATTGTGAATTCACGATTTGTGAATTCACAGACCAGTTAATTGTGAATTCACAGACCAGTTAATTGTGAATTCACAGACCGGTTAATTGTGAATTCACAGGCCGGTTAATTGTGAATTCACAGGCCAGTTAATTGTGAATTCACAGGCCGGTTAATTGTGAATTCACAGGCCAGTTAATTGTGAATTCACAGGCCGGTTAATTGTGAATTCACAGGCCGGTTAATTGTGAATTCACAGGTCCGGTAATTGTGAATTCACAGACCGGTAATTGTGAATTCACGATAATTGTGAATTCACAGGTCCGGTAATTGTGAATTCAAGTCCGGATAATTGTGAATTCAAGGTCCGGATAATTGTGAATTCAAGGTCCGGATAATTGTGAATTCAAGGTCCGGATAATTGTGAATTCAAGGTCCGGATAATTGTGAATTCAAGGTCCGGATAATTGTGAATTCAAGGTCCGGATAATTGTGAATTCAAGGTCCGGATAATTGTGAATTCAAGGTCCGGATAATTGTGAATTCAACAGTCCGGTCAAATGTGAATTCACGATTTGTGAATTCAACAGTCCGGTCAAATGTGAATTCACGATTTGTGAATTCAACAGTCCGGTCAAATGTGAATTCACGATTTGTGAATTCAAGGTCCGGGTAATTGTGAATTCAAGGTCCGGATAGTTGTGAATTCAAGGTCCGGATAATTGTGAATTCAAGGTCCGGGTAACTGTGAATTCACAATTTGTGGGTTCAGTTAATTGTGAATTCAAGGTCCGGGTAATTGTGAATTCAAGGTCCGGGTAATTGTGAATTCACTATTTGTGGGTTCAGTTAATTGTGAATTCACGGTCCAGTTAATTGTGAATTCCCGATTGGTGAATTCACAGTACAATGCGTGAATTTACATCTAAGTTGAGAATGCGCAGTTGTGATTTCACACATTAACTGAACTGTGAATTCACAGTCCAGTTACATAATGTGGGAATTCATCCCAGTCCAGAATTCAATTTGTGAATTCACACCCAAGTTGAGAATTCATAATTTGTGAATTCACACCCAAGTTGAGAATTCATAATTTGTGAATTCACACCCAAGTCGAGAATTCATAATTTGTGAATTCACACGTAAATTGTGAATTCACGGTCCAATTAAAGTGTGAATTCACACCTAAGATGAGAATTCACAGTCCAGTAACATAATGTGTGAATTCATAATTCAGCTAATGTGTGAATTCACACCTAAGTCGTCCAGTTTAACTGTGAATTCACCCAAGTTGAGAATTCACAATTTGTGAATTCAAAGTCCAATTAATGTGTGAATTCACAGTTCAGTTAAAGCGTGAATTCACAAATAAGTTGACAATTCACAGTCCGGTTAAGATGTGAATTCACGTTTAACCTGTGAATTGCGAATTTTTTTTTTGAATTCGCAGGATATTTGTGATTATTCGCGAATTTTTTTAAATTGTGAAAAAATAGAGTGTCTTGAGGGGCAAGTGGGGGGGAGGGGGTGTTTAGAGTATCATTCTTCTCTACCAATCTACTCTACCAAGCTGATCAACTATAAAGGGACATAACTTCTCCCCCACCGTTTGTCAAATCTATGCCACCCAGCTGGTCAACTTTCACATCAATGGTAGAAGTTTAAAAAGTGTAAATTACTTGTTTTTCTGTTGAGGAATCCTTATTTTCTCCGACGTTCTCGAGGAGGCAGTAGCTATTTTGTCCTCCGCTCCCTTCGAAACACCTCAGCTTCATGCCCATTCCTCGACAGCAGCCTAAAAAAGAAGAAGAAATTCTCAACATGGAGCTCACAATCATAAAATCGCTCACTATTCAAAAACCAGCCTCCTAATTTTCGGGTCTTTCTCATCAGTCTCAAAAATGAAATAATCTCAGTTCAGGAAATGAGGACGGAATTACTTAGGATTTAGATCTCAGATAAAAAAAAACCATTCGAAATTACGATAAAAGACGTCACGTCTACGAGGAATTTCACGATTCTTTTACGCAGTTTTTGATAAAAAACGAAAGATAAATTGTTTTATTGACCGATATATTTTTTTTTAATACAAAAGATGGGGGAAACATTAGGCAATTGAACCACAACCGAAAAACGTAACAAGGGTACGATCTTATAACTTTAAACGCCCATAACTTCCACAATTTTTGACCGATTTCATCGCTATTTATACCGTTGGAAAGCTATTTTGAAGCGCTATACAAGTTACTTAGGGCATAAAACCGCTTATATCACTCCTTAGCCTTAAAAATGGACTAAAAAGCTCATTGCAAAAGTTTTAGCCCAAAATAGCTCAAAAGTTACCAGTTTTTGATATAAAAATACGTAACTTTAAACGCCCATAACTTCCACAATTTTTGACCGATTTCAACGCTATTTATACCGTTGGAAAGCTACTTTGAAGCGCTATACGAGTTATTTAGGGCATAAAACCGCTTATATCACTCCTTAGCCTTAAAAATGGACTAAAAAGCTCATTGCAAAAGTTTTAGCCCAAAATAGCTCAAAAGTTACCAGTTTTTGATATAAAAATACGTAACTTTAAACGGCCCATAACTTCCACAATTTTTGACCGATTTCTACGCTATTTATACCGTTGGAAAGCTACTTTGAAGAGCTATACGAGTTATTTAGGGCATAAAACCGCTTATATCACTCCTTAGCCTTAAAAATGGACTAAAAAGCTCATTGCAAAAGTTTTAGCCCAAAATAGCTCAAAAGTTACCAGTTTTTGATATAAAAATACGTAACTTTAAACGCCCATAACTTCCACAATTTTTGACCGATTTCATCGCTATTTATACCGTTGGAAAGCTACTTTGAAGAGCTATACGAGTTATTTAGGGCATAAAACCGCTTATATCACTCCTTAGCCTTAAAAATGGACTAAAAAGCTCATTGCAAAAGTTTTAGCCCAAAATAGCTCAAAAGTTACCAGTTTTTGATATAAAAATACGTAACTTTAAACGGCCATAACTTCCACAATTTTTGACCGATTTCATCGCTATTTATACCGTTGGAAAGCTACTTTGAAGCGCTATACGAGTTATTTAGGGCATAAAACCGCTTATATCACTCCTTAGCCTTAAAAATGGACTAAAAAGCTCATTGCAAAAGTTTTAGCCCAAAATAGCTCAAAAGTTACCAGTTTTTGATATAAAAATACGTAACTTTAAACGCCCATAACTTCCACAATTTTTGACCGATTTCATCGCTATTTATACCGTTGGAAAGCTACTTTGAAGCGCTATACGAGTTATTTAGGGCATAAAACCGCTTATATCACTCCTTAGCCTTAAAAATGGACTAAAAAGCTCATTGCAAAAGTTTTAGCCCAAAATAGCTCAAAAGTTACCAGTTTTTGATATAAAAATACGTAACTTTAAACGCCCATAACTTCCACAATTTTTGACCGATTTTTACGCTATTTATACCGTTGGAAAGCTACTTTGAAGAGCTATACGAGTTATTTAGGGCATAAAACCGCTTATATCACTCCTTAGCCTTAAAAATGGACTAAAAAGCTCATTGCAAAAGTTTTAGCCCAAAATAGCTCAAAAGTTACCAGTTTTTGATATAAAAATACGTAACTTTAAACGGCCATAACTTCCACAATTTTTGACCGATTTCATCGCTATTTATACCGTTGGAAAGCTACTTTGAAGCGCTATACGAGTTATTTAGGGCATAAAACCGCTTATATCACTCCTTAGCCTTAAAAATGGACTAAAAAGCTCATTGCAAAAGTTTTAGCCCAAAATAGCTCAAAAGTTACCAGTTTTTGATATAAAAATACGTAACTTTAAACGCCCATAACTTCCACAATTTTTGACCGATTTCATCGCTATTTATACCGTTGGAAAGCTACTTTGAAGCGCTATACGAGTTATTTAGGGCATAAAACCGCTTATATCACTCCTTAGCCTTAAAAATGGACTAAAAAGCTCATTGCAAAAGTTTTAGCCCAAAATAGCTCAAAAGTTACCAGTTTTTGATATAAAAATACGTAACTTTAAACGGCCATAACTTCCACAATTTTTGACCGATTTTTACGCTATTTATACCGTTGGAAAGCTATTTTGAAGCGCTATACAAGTTACTTAGGGCATAAAACCGCTTACATCACTCCTTAGCCTTAAAAATGAACTAAAAAGCTCAATGCAAATGTTTTAGCTCAAAAGTTACCAGTTTTTGATATAAAAATGAAATAATTAGGCTATGGAACAGCACACGAGGACGGTAGAATTGAATAGGAAATCGCGTGTTTTTTCGTCCTTGATCTTAAAAATGAGCACAGGAGGTAATTTTATCAAAAATTTGGCTACGTTTCGACACGTGGGGAAGGGGACACGTGTGCCGCTTTTTACAATGGAAATGTTAAATTTGCAAAATGTGAGTTGCAGTGAATGACGTAACAAAAGAAAAATTGGTTGGCAACACTGAAGCAAAGGAGTACTTTTTCGCCGTTTTCTGTTTGTCAGTGTGAAAACTACGTGTCAAAAGAAACATGAAGTTTAAGGTTGGCAACACTGAATTCGTATTTTGTTAACACTAGTGGGTTGGCACCACTGTCACAAGTGTTGGACAAGTCAGAACATGTAGCAATTTGTAAGGCAAAATGGATTGGCAACACTGAAACAAAATATCACGAGTTGTCGTTTTCAATAAAATATAAATCAAGTGGTAACACTGCAAATTGTCGGAAAAAAGGCATAATATTAGGTAAGCAATACTTTTAAGGGGAAAAATAGTTGGCAACACTGAAAAAACAGAAAGACAACGTCTACATAAGAGGATGGCAACACTGCAAGATTCGTCATGTCAAACACATTATACTTAAGTTGGCATTTTTAACCAAAGGGGTTGGCAACACTGCTATATGGCTTTTAAAGAGGTTATGGCAACACTGCAAGAATTGCCATGTCAGCATGATTTGCAATGACGAAAAATCACTATTTTCAACGAAAACGATCTAAGAGTTGGCAACACTGCAAAAGAGTAAAGTGATTGCAAAACTGCTAAAAGAGTTAAGTGGTGGTAACACTGCTAATATAAATTAATTATAGATAAAACAATAATTTCCAGAGTTGGCAACACTGCAAATGGAGTAAAAGTGATGGCAACACTGCTAATATAAATTAATTTTCAGAGTTGGCAACACCGCAAATGGAGTAAAGTGATGGCAACACTGCTAATATAAATTAATTATAGATAAATTAATAATTTTCAGAGTTGGCAACACCGCAAATGGAGTAAAGTGATGGCAACACTGCTAATATAAATTAATTATGGATAAAATAATAATATTCAGAGTTGGCAACACTGCAAATGGAGTAAAGTGATGGCAACACTGCTAATATAAATTAATTATGGATAAAATAATAATATTCAGAGTTGGCAACACTGCAAATGGAGTAAAATGATGGCAACACTGTATGAAACTGATTTCTGGTAAAGCAAGCAGTGGATGAAGTAGGCGTGTCATTGGAGTATTTTTTATGAATAAAACTTATCGTGAATAATAAAATATTTGCCGATAAAATGTAGGCGTTTCCGGTCTAAAAGTAGGCCTAAAAAAAGCAAATATTTGAACGTACCTTGTTTAAATATTGAGTGAATAAGAAATAGTTTATGAATAAGAAGTTTAAAATATGAAGTGGGACGTTCCAAGTTTATCAATAGACCCACCCGCGAGAGTACTACGAGGGCTCCTCTTTTACTATGGGCTCCTTTTGTAAGGGTGACAGGAGAGGGGGTAAAAACGTCCTGACGTCATCGAAAAGGTCGATACGAACCCAAACATCTCACCCCCTCCGCAAGGGGTGTATCTGGGTCGGAACGAAACCAACACTTTCCGCATGGAAAATATAGGATTTTAGGAAAATAAAAAAGATTTTATTTCCCAGAATTAGTAGCACACCGTTGGAAAGCTATTTTGAAGGCTAAAATCAGCCAGTGTTATAGAAACCCTAAAAAATCGTCCTAAAACATCAAAAACAGCAACGTGACTTTAAGCGTCCATAACTTCTTTAATTCTTAACTAATTTTGTCAAGCAGTACATCGTTAGAGAGCTCTTTTCAAAGTCTACAATAATGAATAAAGGGCTTAAATCGCTTAGAGCACTCGTTCACCCTCAAAAACCGTCCTAAAGACCAAAAAGACGAAAATCGCAATTAAACTTTAAATGTCCATAACTTCTTCAATTCTTAACCAATTTTGTCAACCAGTACATCGTTAGAAAGCTCTTTTTGAAGTCTACAACATTATATAAGGGGCTTAAATCGTTTAGGACACTCCTTGACCCTCAAAAACTGTCCTAAAGACCAAAAAGACGAAAATCGCAATTAAACTTTAAACGTCCACAACTTCTTCAGTTCTAGACCAATTTTGTCAACCAGTACATCGTTAGAGAGCTCTTTTCAAAGTCTAAAAGATTGAATAAATGGCTTAAATCGCTTAGGACACTCCTTCACCCTCAAAAACCGTCCTCAAGACCAAAAAGACGAAAATCGCAATTAAACTTCAAACGTCGATAACTTCTTGAATTCTTGACCGATGTTTTCGAACAGTACATCGTTAGAAAGCTCTTTTCAAGGCCTACAAGACTGAATAAGGGGCTTAAATCGCTTAGAGCACTCCTTCACCCTCAAAAACCGTCCTAAAGACCAAAAAAGACTAAAATCGCAATTAAACTTTAAGCGACCATAACTTCCTTATTTCTTAACCGATTTGGTCAAATAATACACCGTTGGAAAGCTCTATTCAAGAGCTAGATAAATGATAAAGGGGCTAAAACCGCTCAGATGGCTCCTTGACCCTTAAAAATGCATTCGAAAAAAAGATCCAAAATTAAAAATGGGTATTTCATTCTTCTCGGGCGATTGCGTAATATTTTGGCCGCTGCTAGGGGGTGAACGCACGAAAAATTGGCATCGGTTTACTACGAATGAGAAATCGTCCACTATTTTCCCGATTTATCATCGCAAATATTAGGACAAAGTAGAAGAAAAATGGGGTTGTTTAATTTGCCGGTGGGACCTATGACGTCATTAATGATTTTGACGATTTCCGACGTCAAATTGTATCATTCAAAATTCATTTTCGCGCCTTCTTTTGACAGCTGTTTACAAAGAACGACGAGCATTCTATGACGTAACTGGGTCACATCCGTTTCAGTATCGCCCAGTTTCGATTTTCTGCTCCCCCCCCCAAGAACACAACACGAACACCCTTCCACTTCTACCAACACAATAGAGATTTTTTTTGTTTATTTCCGAATCTTCAACGAAGAGGGTTTCCACAATATTCTTCGCTATTTAAAAAATGCATTTTTTATTTTACGCTTTAACGCGAAAAAGAAAGTTTTACAATGTTGAGACCATAACGAAATCTGATAAGGAATTACTATGTACTCAGAAAAAAATTGAACTTTGAACAGCTATAACTTCTTTAATCCTTAACCGATTTTGTCGACCAGTACACCGTTAGAAAGCTCTTTTCAAGGTCTACATGACTGAATAAAGGGCTTAAATCGCTCAGGGCACTCCTTCACCTTCAAAAACCGACCTAAAGACCAAAAATGACGAAAATCTCAATTAAACTTTAAACGTCCATAACTTCTTCAATGCTTAACCAATTTTGTCACCCAGTACACCGTTGGAAAGCTCATTTTAAGGCCTACAAGATTGGATACACGGCTTAAATCGCTTAATTTTCACCCTCAGAAACTGTCCTAAAGACCAATAAAGACAAAAATCGCAATTAAACTTTAAACGTCCATAACTTCTTAAATTCTAAACCGATTTTGTCAACCAGCACACCGTTAGAAAGCTCTTTTTAAGATCTACAAGATTGAATAAATAGCTTAAATCGCTTAGGGCACTCCTTCACCCTCAAAAACCGTCCTTAAGACCCAAAAAGACGAAAATCGCAATTAAACTTTAAACGTACATAACTTCTTGAATTCTCAACTGATTTTTTCAAACAGTACACCGTTCGAAAGCTCATTTAAAGGCCTACAAGATTGAATAAAGGGCTTAAATCTCTTAGGGCACTCCTTCACCCTCAAAAACCGTCCTAAAGACCTAAAAAGACGAAAATCGCAATTTAACTTTAAACGTCCATAACTTCCTCATTTCTTAACCGATTTCGTCCAATAATACACCGTTAGAAAGCTCATTTAAAGGCCTACAAGATTGAATAAAGGGCTTAAATCTCTCAGGGCACTCCGTCACCCTCAAAAACCGTCCTAAAGACCTAAAAAGACGAAAATCGCAATTAAACTTTAAACGTACATAACTTCTTCAATTCTTGACCAATTTTATCAACCAGCACACCGTTAGAAAGCTCTTTTAGGGCCTAATACCGCACTGAGCGTCCTAAAGACAACAATGAACAAAATAGAGCCTTCTGTTCCACTTTTTTGGAAGGAAGCCATTTAGGAGACGTAATTATGTCCAGCGATTTAATTTACATCGACTTTGTTTATTTGTTTATGTATCTTTCAAGGCGGTTTTCTTTATGTTCTTGATAAACAAACAAAATCAGTTCAAAAACATCTTTTGACATAAAAAAAACAAAACAAATTGACTAAGGTCACGTGGTAAACAAAAGTTTCGAAAATGATGCAATAAAAGGTTGAAAGGGTTTCCTAGAAACGTGACGCAACCTACGTCATTAGGGTAGTCACCTAAATTTTAGGTTTTTTGGATTTTACCCAAGTGGTACAACCGAACTTATTTTTTTGGTTTTTTGGTACTCTTTTGGGAAGTGCGTACCTAGAATATGATTTAAAAGCAGAGTATATAATTTATTATGTATACATAATGACGTCAGCAGTGACAAGATGTGAGTAATCAGAGCTGATTTATCAGGGGAAAACGTGATAGACGAAATGGAGGCATTTGAGAGTTTAGAATGAACGTTAGTGAGGTTTGGGATGGATGTCATGGATTGAAATGGTTAATTTTAGTGAGAAAGATGATGGGAATGTTTTACCTTGGTAAATATTGTAGGTATCCGGCCGTCCGGGTGAAATTCACTGACTGAAAACCGAAAAGCGTGAGAGTTTGGGATGGCGAGGGGGGTGGGGGAGGGGAGGATTACGCTCGGAGGAGGTTGTTTGGGTTGAGGGGTGGGGGAATTTCGAAAGGGGAGGGGATGAGGGGAAGTAAAACGACGAGAAACGAGTGCACCCGTCGGGAAGATTCGGTCGATGGGGGCTTTCATGTCGAACTGCATCAAAAATGACTCACGGGGAATATTCGAAAGTTTCTTTTGTTTAGATTTGGTTCGAAATTTCACTCTTCATGTGTCTTTAATCTCCCGATAAGAAAAATTTCCCTTTTCTACGCAATTTTTCCCGTTTCGAACACAAATTTCCCTTTTTTGTTTAAAAAATTTCCTCAATATTGCAGCACTGATTGATGATTGGAAGGGAAAACGGAAATTTCAAAGAAAAAAGGGAAATATTATGTCACGCATTTACCATTAATCCTATTAAAATTTCCCTTTTCTTCACAATTTTTCCCCTTTTCCTTGGCATTAAACATAACCGCTGAAAGCTACCTAGTAATATTACACAAATTTCCCTTTTTTGTTTAAAAATTTCCCTTTTTCTCTGCCAAGAGTAAAAATTTTCCTCGATAGCACTGCTTGGAAATGAAAAAAGGGGAAATTTAAACAGAAAAGGGAAATTTTTATAATATCACGCATTTGAAATCAATCCACAAAATTTCCCTTTTCTAAACATTTTTTCCCGTTTCCTTCGCAATAAACATTCTGCTGAACCGACGGTACTGCTGAAAAGGGAAATTGTAAACTAAATTTTTGAAATCTCGTATTTACCATTCAGCGGTCTCGCATTCCGCTGGAAAGTAAGAAACGGGGAAAATAGTGTAGAGTAGGGAAATTTGGAGGTAAATTTTCTTTTTGAGAGATTCTTACCTAGGTAACTCTATTTTCCCATCATGCATATCACATCCACTGCCACCATGATATTTTCTAGCAAATCGACAACTTTCGCAGATTACCGTTGCATTTTGCGCGAATAATAAGAATAAATTGAGCAGAGGGACCGTTTGTGGGATTCTAACGGGTCATATACAGGGTGCTTTTTCCGTTTACGCGTAATAAAACGAAGTGAATCATGGCTTTCTCGACGGTTTATTTTGTTGTTAACTTTTAGAAAGGAAGACAGTAAAAAAAGAGATATTAATAGATGTTTTTACTGCTCTGACGGAGCCTACATGGAAAAGGGGGACAAAGAGTAAGAAAGGGTTGAGTGACCTTAGAAACTTCGTCGTTTTCAACTGACCTCCGACTCCTCCCATTCAAATGACTTAACACTTTTCACAGAGAAAAAGAAGAACATTTGATCAAAAGAGCACCCCTATGACGTCATGACAACTCCAACCGATCCAATCATTCCCATTACGTCACAACTTAAACGTCCATAACTTCCTTAATTCTGAACATTAGTTTGTACCGTTCGAAAGCTCTTTTCTACATAAAGCTTTTAAATGTCTAAAATCACTCCTATACCCTCAAAAAGATCGAATGCTGTGGTCACTCTACGTCTTGCTTATTCAGTAATTTCTGTCTGGCACACTTTTTTGTGCGAAATCAGCGTCTAGCATGATAAAGTACGTTGACTTCTCATTTCCTCTTTTTTAATATCGTAACACCCAGTATACCGTTGTAATCCGTGAACCGTTCTACGTCCCGAATTCGACTGTTTTCTTCGAAGGAAAATGCGGACCGGAAATCAACAAGCGAGGATTTCTCGTCCGATTTGGAACGGTTCCAAAACAAATAAATTCAAATGCCCACCTGTTTGTTTTTGTTGTAAATCATTCTGCATTTTGTCTTTCAAAAGTTCAACCTCCCACTCAGGTTGACGGTTTATTAGGGAACAAAAACGTCCATAACTTCTTTAATTCTGAACCGATTTTGTCATTATTTATACCGTTGGAAAGCTCTTTTAAATTTCTACAAAATTAATTAAGGGGATAAAAACGCTCAGGGAACTCCTTAACCATGAAAAAGTACAAAGAGCAAATCTTTCAATTTTCCATCTTGTAAACGAATATGAATTGCGCGTTACAATGGTTACGTGCTGTCAATCACATACACACTCCCCCTTCTACGTCATGACCTCCCACTATTCTGAAATTAAGATTATTTTCTCTTTTTTTCCTCTTTATACAGGACAGTTCCTAATTTTTCGTATGTAATGAAATTTCCAATCGTATTTTCAACGCTGGTCGCTGTTTCGGTAAGCAAATTACTCTATGGTAAACACTCATGACGTCATTAAGTGCATGGGAAGCAATAAGGAAGGGGTGTTTTTGGGGTTTCCGTCAGGGGCAGCACTAAAGTGATTTTCAGGTTGCGACAAACTTCGACGAAATCGCCTCTTTGATAGACTCCTCGATGGAAAAAATCACAAAAATCGAACATTATTTTATGCTAAATAACAAAAACACGACTGAACTCGTACAAGATTTGAAAGAAATGAGGGATAACGTTAGAGGCGACTTGCATATTTTAGAGCAAGGATTGCTTTCTGGCGTAAGTTTCTTTTTCCCGGAAAAAATGACAATTTTTCACTCTTTATAGAACGAAGGACGCATGAGTGGCCTCATAGCGAAGGTGAAAACATCAGTTGGGATCCTAGATCAAGATTTTGACTCGAAAAACGTCCAAAAAGAGCTAGAAGAGACGACAGAGTCGGTCCGACGGATTTTTCTCGAAATCCAATCGAGACTGAAAGGCGACCCTGGCTGGACACCGAGTTGGCATTATATTTCGCAATTTTTAGAAGCGTTTCTGTACAATATAAAAATATAAAAATTTCAAACAAAAAAAAATAGATATTTTGGCCAATTTTGGACACTTTTAGTGGATTTCAGTCGGAAAGTAGGCTATTGAGGTGGCGGCTCCCAGGCTAGAGGCTTATATATTCGTGATCAGGAAGCTCTGGGAAGTTCTAGCGCTCCTAAGGAGTGGTCTGAGCGAAGAAACATAATCAATATTCAGTAACATTTGTGGGCTTTCCTGAGGTGAAGGATACAGGAATAGGTTCAGTTTTGCCATGTCAAGTGAGGAAAAGTGCACCCACATGTGAGGTGTAAATTTCCATTGTGACGAGAAAGACTGCATTTCAAGTATCAGCTGTCGTAGAAGGTGCGGCTGCCCTTGAACCCATCGTCGATAAAAAGTTCAAAACCGGTTCCACATTTTTTTTTCTTTCTGCGAACCTTCTTTTGTAAATTATTACGAAATAACTAGTTCGCGGAAGGTTATTGAGCTTCCGAGAAAACTAGGAATTCCTTCGGCAATTTCTATCAAGAGATTAGCATAGATTAGGTCATTTTGCATTTTGGAAATTTTTTTTTTACGTCAAACACTGAAGGTACTTATTAAGCACTTCCTCGATGAGGTTCGCTGACTTCATAGATTCCTAGTGAAGGTAGCAGTAAAAAACGTGTTTTTACATGTAGGAATCCACTGCTTCCTAAATATTAAACAATTGTTTCGTTCTTATGGTAACGAAATCGATTTTTCGATCAATGTGTCCGGAAAAAACTGGCATTGTTTGTTTTGAGGGATCGAAAGTGGGCGAAACTCAAAAAAACCGAACGAAATCCGGATTTTTGCTGATAATTAATGTTATTCTCGGCTTCCGGTCAGAGAGGTCAGATCGGGAGGATGCGATAGGAAGGTCTAGAACTATCAGTCGTGTTTATGGATTTGTTTGCTATGTCGTATGTTCGGTTCGTGTTTGCTTTGGGCGTTTTTACGCTTCTTAAGTGCGGAGACGCGAGGGTTGCTAGGACTCCGTTGGGTGACGTCATCGGCAACGTGCAGAAGTCGAGGGACGGAAAGGAATACTACGCCTTCTTGAAAATCCCATATGCGAAGCCACCAGTCGGAAATTTAAGATTTAAGGTAAAAAAAGATATTTTTTTAAAATATTTAGATGGCAGTGAATTGGTTCGTTTTCACTGCCTCCTAAAGTGGAAAAAACCAAAAGCAATAGGTGGCTGTGGATTCTTTGTTTCCACAGCCACCTAAATTTACAAAACATCCACGGCCACCTAAATAATTTAAATTACATTACGGCTATTTATGAGGGCTAAGGGATTATCTGAGAAAATTTATGCAGTAGAAACTTTTTTTTAGGTCTTAAAAAGCTTTTTAATTTTAGAATCCAGAGCCTGGAGGTGCCTGGAAGGGGCTTTTGGATGGAAGAGAGAGGCCACCATTTTGCCCGCAAATTGTCATCCATTCGCCAAGGAAGCCTAAATATGTGGTCGGCGAGGAAGACTGCCTTTACCTCAACATTTTTACATTGAGTGTACGTATGGTTTTGTTCGTTTTAAAATTGATATTTTTTTTAGTATAAATTAGGAATGAAGATGTCCGTAATGGTTTATTTTGTTGGCGACAACTTCAGATATGGGATGGCCAACGATCCTCAGCTAGCGAACTATTTGATCGACGAAAACGTCATTTTGGTGGTCGTGCAGCACAGATTGGGCGCTTTGGGTTTTATGAGTTTGGAAAATGACGTCCTTCCGGGCAACTTTGGCCTTAAAGATCAAGCAATGGCTGTCTCTTGGGTTCAAAAATACATAAAATACTTCGGCGGGAACCCGCAGAGCATCACAGTCTTCGGCGACGGTTCCGGAGGAGCGAGCGCCCATTTCCTCGCCCTCTCGCACACCACCAAAGACGCCATAAAATCTGTCATTTCCCAAGGAGGCGTCGCCAATGATATATGGGCACTTGCCAAACCAGGGAAAGCCAAAGAAACCGCGCAGAAGGCCTTAAAAATACTCCAATGCGATACAAATGTCATCGAATGCCTCAGGAAGAAATCAGCCCAAGAAATCATGCGTTCAGAATACGAATTAATTGTAACATTTTTCCCAAAAAAAGCAAAATAAACAACATATTTTCAGTACTGGGACATGGAGCCGAACGTCGTTTTTCAACCTGTTGTCGAGAAATCAAAAGTTGGCTCCTTTTTTTATGAGAATCCTTTAAAATCGAACTCAAATTTCCCTTGGATGCTTGGTTTTACATCGGACGAAGGCCAATACAAAATTTATTGTAAAATTTCACCCATGTAGCGTTCAATTAACTTCTTTTTTAGCAATGGAGACCCAAAAAACAGACGAACTAAAACCATTTTTGCAAAACTACAGAAATTATATCAAAAAAATGCTTTTTTCTTCCAACTCCTCGATGGAAACGGTCGATCGTCTTCTTCAGCGATACTTTATCAATCTTGCTGACCGAGAAGAGACGTTGAAAGGTTTAAAACAGGTTTCAATATATTTTTGACATGAAAACAGCGAATAATGCGATTTACAGTTTTACGGTGACCTGAATTATGTGGTGCCGACGTTTAATGCTTTGCGGAACCATATCGGCCCGAGCTATTTGTATGTGTTCGACTATAAATTTGCTGCGTCGCCACAAGCTGCATCGGAAAAAAACAACTTCAGAGGTAATCCAATGATACTAAGGTACTGCCGTAATAAATTGGGAAAATAAATCAGGAAAAGTTAAATAAGATTCAAAAATTGGCTCCCGGACGGGAATCGAACCCACGTCTTCGAATTGGTACTCCAACGTGCTATCCATTACACCACCGAGAACTGATAATGAATGGATAACATCACAGATCTATCTATCTATATAATTAGTATAATAAAATGGATAACATTTCGGGAAGACAATCGACAGCTTTCGTTTTCTCAACCGTTTGGCGCCAATTTTCAAATCTCTTCAACTTTTCATTCATTTTCATTTTCATTCTTTTCATTCATCAGTTCTCGGTGGTGTAATGGATAGCACGTTGGAGTACCAATTCGAAGACGCGGGTTCGATTCCCGTCCGGGAGCCAATTTTTGAATCTTATTTAACTTTTCCTGATTTACTTTTCCCAATTTATTACGATTGTAATCCTGAGGTGCGGTCACCTCGATAACGAATAATTAGATTGCTAAGGTACTGCTGCCATAGTCCGCTATCATTGCTCTAGTACCCTTGATCAGGGCGGACTGGGACCTTAGGGTGTGGGTGGGTTTTCAGTTAAGGGGCGCCCGGATGCAAAAAAATTTAACAGAAAATTGGCTTTTAGAAAATATATTAGGCAAAAAAGAGGTTCCCAAACTTTTTCACAGTGCGCCCCCTTTTAAACAAATTAAATCCTTTGCCTCCCTCCCCCACCCCAAGTTTTGAACTTTGAGATTTTTGGATGAAATTTGGGTTTTAAAATGTTGATTTTGAGGTTTTTGACAAAAGAAATTGCACTTAAAATGTTGATTTTGAGATTTTAAGACGAATATTAGGCACCATAAATGTTGATTTCGAGGTTTTTTGACCAAAATTAAGCTTTAAAAATGTTGATTTTGAGGTTTTTGACGAAAATTTGGCTTTTTAAATGTTGATGTCGAGGTTTTTGGACGAAAATTAGGCTTTAAAAATGTTTATTTGAGGTTTTTGACCAAAATTAGGCTTTTTAAATGTTGATATTGAGGTTTTTTGACGAAAATTAAGCTTTAAAAATGTTGATTTTGAGATTTTTTGACGAAAATTAGGCACCATAAATGTTGATTTCGAGGTTTTTTTAGACGAAAATTTGACTTTAAAAATGTAAGTTGAATATGAGGTTTTTTGATCAAAATTAGGCTTTTTAAATGTTCATTTTGTGGTTTTTGGACGAAAATTAGGCTTCATAAATGTTGATTTCGAGGGACGAAAATTAGGCTTCATAAATGTTGATTTCGAGGTTTTTGGACGAAAATTAGGCTTTAAAAATGTTTATTTGAGGTTTTTGACGAAAATTAGGCTTTTTAAATGTTGATTTTGAGGTTTTTGACAAAAGAAAATGTTGATTTTGAGATTTTTTGACGAAAATTAGGCATCATAAATGTTGATTTCGAGGTTTTTTTGACGAAAATTTGGCTTTATAAATGTAAGTTGAATATGAGGTTTTTTGACCAAAATGAGGCTTTTTAAATGTTGATTTTGAGGTTTTTGACGAAGATTTGGCTTTTTAAATGTTGATTTTGAGGTTTTTGGACGAAAATTAGGCTTTAAAAATGTTTATTTGAGGTTTTTGACCAAAATTAGGCTTTTTAAATGTTGATTTTGAGGTTTTTGACAAAAGAAAATGTTGATTTTGAGATTTATTGACGAAAATTAGCCAGCATAAATGTTGATTTCGAGGTTTTTTTGACGAAAATTTGGCTTTATAAATGTAAGTTGAATATGAGGTTTTTTGATCAAAATTAGGCTTTTTAAATGCTGATTTTGAGGTTTTTTTGACCAAAATTAAGCTTTAAAAATGTTGATTTTGAGGTTTTTGACAAAAGAAATTGCACTCAAAATGTTGATTTTGAGATTTTTTGACGAAAAATTGTCTTACAACCATGATTTGGAGGTTTTTGACGAAAAATTGTCAATTTAAAGTTGATTTTGAGGTTTTTTGACGAAAATTAGGCAATTATAAATGTGGATTTCTAGGTTTTTGACGAAAATGTGGCTTAATGAATGTTGATTTTGAGGTTTTCGGACGAAAATTAGGCATCATGTTGATTTTGAGGTTTTGTTTTTGGACGAAAATTTAGCTTTTAAAATGTTTTTCGATTTTGAGGTTTTTGGACGAAAATTAGGCATCATAAATGTTGATTTCGAGGTTTTTTGACCGAAATTAGGCTTTAAAAGTGTTCATTTTGAGGTTTTTGGACGAAAATTAGGATTTAAAAGTGTTTATTTGAGGTTTTTGACGAAAATTAGGCTTTTTAAATGTTGATTTTGAGGTTTTTGACAAAAGAAATTGCACTTAAAATGTTGATTTTGAGATTTTTTGACGACAATTAGGCATCATAAATGTTGATTTCGAGGTTTTTGACGAAGATTTGGCTTTTTAAATGTTGATGTCGAGGTTTTTGGACTTTAAAAATGTTGATTTTGAGGTTTTTGACGAATTTTGAGGAATTTGAAGCCATATTGAGGAATCACTTGGTACTTTAATTTATTAAAAATTTCAGGTGCGCCTCATGCTGAAGAAACGGTCGCACTTTTCGACTGGGGCGAGCCGTTCGCAAATTCGACCGAAGAAAACGTTTCGCGAATGACAGTCAAAATGTGGGCAAACTTTGCCAAATATCAGTAAGAATTTTCATCGAAAAAATTTAAATTTTGACATTCTTTGTAGGAAACCAACCGCGGGTCGACTCCAGTGGCCGCAGAATAAAAAAGGCGAATATCTACTCATTAAAGAAAACCCGACGGTCGAAAAATCGTACAGAAAGTCAGACATCGATTTTTGGCTTGATCTCCCTATTTTTAATTAATTTTTGTACCTTATTTATTTAATTTTTGTGTATAAATTGAAAAATTACCTCATTTTTATCGGCGAGTAAGAATCTTCGGCTGAAATCCTCTTCCTACGATGGGTCTCTGTCGAATGCGAGCTTTCAAGGAGTCAATTGTCAATTTGCAAGGTCTCTATAAATCAATGGGTCAAATTTTGATCTTTTTATAGATGAGGTCGAATTAATTGAGACCGAATATAGAAATTACCTGTTTATATACTGTTTAAAAATAGAAAAAACCTAAATTGTGGTATAAATCACTGCCACCTAGATAATAGGGTTGATTCAGGTGGCATTGGATGCCATCACCATGGCAACCAGAGTCTATAGTGTCCAATGAATGCACAATTTGGTAACTCAATGCATTATAAGCATATGCATCATGGGAAGCAACTGCTGTAATTCAATCTTTAGAAAAAAATTCCCTCAAAATTTCCCTTTTGTATACAATTTTCCCAGTAATTTCCACATAAATAGTGAGAAAAATATTAATAAAATAGGTAAAAATTTTGGTTTTGGCAAAATTTCCCTTTTTCGTAAAAATTTTCCCTTTTTTCCTTCCGTTCTTGGAAAAATCCCTGAATCTCCATAAAAATTTCCCCGATTTTTCCCTGTTGGTGGCCACCCTGTGTCTTAATCTAATTCTTTGATTTTTCCCCATAATATTTGGTCTAAGAGGATCGAAATTGAGTTAAAAGGGGACTTCGATTTTGAAGAGTCGACGGTTTTCCTATAAAACAATATTGATCAGTGTTGCCAACTTTAAAGATGAGCGAACATCCCGCGAGGCCCGCCAAAAAAAGAAAAAGAATCCCAAAAACTCCACCTTCCACTGAATCGGCCATTATAGAAAATCAAAGCAAAAAATATCATTCGAAAATCAAAACCGTGAGGAAAAATCGGCCGTTTAGAAGAAAAACCACCCCTACAGAAGAGGGCCGAAAATTTTCGAGTCGGCACCTCTCTCGTTGAGCGGGCAGTCGTCCATGTTGGATTCCCGGGCTTTCCCCCTTCGAGAGGAGACACCGTCCGGGCCAATCAGAACCCTTCCCGCCCGGCATTTCGACCAATCGTAGCCCTTTACCGCCCTCCCCACCAACTAAAACAACCTTACCACTAAAATCCTTTC
Source organism: Orius laevigatus (assembly GCA_018703685.1). Taxonomy (NCBI): domain Eukaryota; kingdom Metazoa; phylum Arthropoda; class Insecta; order Hemiptera; family Anthocoridae; genus Orius; species Orius laevigatus. The sequence continues at coordinate 1,220 of JAGWEN010000641.1, read as the reverse complement.
CCTCTAAACAATACCGCTACTCCAAAAAGGAACCGATCACCAAACAACCGGTTACTTAATAACCGATTAATATTTCCCACGATGCATTGCGAAAGTCAGAAATTAATGGAAATTGCGTAAAAAGTGAAATTTTAAGCAATTTATAGTATCGAATTCCCTCAAAATTTCCCTGTTCTACACATTTTTTTCCGTTTCCTCTATTTTCTAAAGAAATAGTGCAAAAATAAAAAAAAATTTAGTCAAATTTTGGTTAAAAAATACTTTTTTTAGTTAAAAAAGGTACAAAAATGCAATATTGATAAAAATAGTATTAGGGTGATTTTGAACAAAATTTCCCTTTTTTGTTTAAATTTTCCCTTTTTTATTTCGCCACTGCGGGAAATTTCATTCGATGACCCATGACCACAATAGCATAAATGGTGGATGGAAATTGCGTAAAAAGGGAAATTTTAAGCGATTTATAGTATCTCAAAATTTCCCTGTTCTTCACATTTTTTCCCGTTTCCTGTATTTTGTAAAGAAATAGTGCAAAAAATAAAGAAAAATTATTTAAATACGTTAAATTTTGGTTAAAAAATACTTTTATTAGTTGAAAAATGTACAAAAATGCAATATTGATAAAAATAGTATTAGGGTGATTATGCACAAAATTTCCCTTTTTTGTTTAAATTTTCCCTTTTTTATTTCGCCACTGTGGGAAATTTCATTCGATATAGCACCCATCATGCATTGCGTTCGCTTCACGGTTTTTCGGTAAAGAAAAGTATAAAACCGGCTGTTCAAAACCGGTTACAACCGTTCCGAAAAGTAACGGTTACTCGGTAACCGGTTCGTCCCTTTCAACCGGTTCGTCTCCTCGGCTCCTTCACGCCTTCAAACAACAACAAAAACCCCGGCGCCGGATATTTCACTTTCCTTTTAGTTTTTCTAATTTTATATTCGCTTTTAGTTACGTTCGACGTTTAATTTTTATTCTTCAATTCCAACGTTCATTCACCACGTAAGTTCATATTATAAATTCATTAATTTTCTCCTCGCCGAAATTCCCGCGCCGTCATTTTTTTTCCCTGTCCCTGTTTTTTTCCATCGCCCCTATTTATACCGTTTTAAATATTATTTATTAATAATAATTTATTATATTTTATGTTCAAATAATGTATTTTTTATTATAAATTAATTTAAATGTGATAATGGAGGTTATATTGTTTTGGTTTCGCCTA
>JAGWEN010000640.1:0-66779 GCA_018703685.1 Orius laevigatus | reverse complement strand
AATGACGTGCTTATTTATAATTTCTAGGTCGAGGATCGATTTGATGACTTGCGATGAGTGGACGAGAGCAAAATAAATTACCTATGAACGTTTCGACGCAAATTATAAGCAAACTTTTCAAATTTTATTTGATTTTAGTTTACAATCCGAAATTTTTTAAAAATTGATAGTTTGAATAGGTTAGCTCTCTCCCTGCTGAGAATGAGAAATTTCCAGTTCTTCTAAACTTCTACCCCAGGGGGTTGAGGCAATGGGCAACAGAACACTGTAGAAGCATTTTGGAGAACTCTGGCCAAATTTTTGCGTCAAAACATGAAATGCGACGCGAGTAAAAATATTGACGAATGACGTCTTCCGATCAGACCACTCGTTTGAACAAACGTTTTAATTCGATTTGTCAACAGAAAAAGTTTCCTTTTCAATATCGGATGATGAAGCAATTCTCGGTTTTTTCGCTTACGTACATCACGCCACTTTTCTTTATCAAATTTTGTCTGGGGATTGTTTTATGATGATTCAAGTACAAAAAAAAAATTCTTATCTTTTTTTTTAAAATAAAAGAGGTTATTTATGAATATTTTCCCTCCTCGTGCCGACGAAATATGATAATTTTAAGGGAGGAAAAAACCAGACAAAAGAACCTTTGTGTGTTAATAGCGTTTAAATATAGACTTGGATTTTATAGACTTTCTTATGATAAAAAATATTGAAATTTATGAAAAATTTGTTTTTTTGAGGGTCTTTCAACAAGAAAAAGTGTCCAAAGCCAGCTAGAAAGGGTTGAATCTCCACTCATACTAACATTTCCGCTCGTAAATCTAGCTTGAAAGAGTCCCAACTCAACTAAAAAAACAAACAAACTTGAACTTCCTCAAAACTGGGTAGTAGCACTCACTCATAACCTCATCGACTCACTCATGCTCTGTATCCACCCACCCCAACGTTCCACCACATCCCTACACTTCTATCACCTCCCCTATCCTCCTGGACCCTCCTACCACCTCCCTCAACCCCCACCCTTTCCCTACATTCCACCACCTCCCACCACTCTCCCATCACCTCCCCTAGTCTCCTAGAATAGGAAGAAAACAACTATTCAACAAATTGTTGAGACAACCCTGATTCACCTTCGACAAGAATCCACGATTCATTAATCTTCATCATTAGAATTAGGTTAGGAAAAAAAATTCCTTGGATTTCGCTCTCGTATTATAAAGAAATGGATTAGTTTAAGATCAAGGCCTCCACGAAATTGAGCACATTGTGACCCTCTAACCTTGAATCCCGTCAGTTTTTGTCGAATTTTTTTTCAACCCCTTTCAAGGGTGCCTTTTATTTTTTGTCCCATTTTTACGAGCTAACGAAAAAAATTAACTTTGTTTTTAGAGAAATAAGTGTCATGGTGCACCAGTGAATTTTTGATGAAGGATTACCACTTGGGTAGATTAATAAGTCGTACAGATAGAAAAAAAAATAAAAATAAAAAAGGAATCAATGCCGTTTTTTGTCCGGAGATGTTAGTTAGAGTCGTGCAATGTTGGGAGGATGTGGGAAGAGATTGAGGATGGTGGGAGGAGGTGATAGGAGAGTGGTGGCTGGTGGGAGGTCGTGGAATACATAGTATGGGATTGGGGGAACATGGGGAAGGTGGTGAAAGGGGTTGAGTAAGGGTAGGTCAGGGGATGTGGGGAAGAGTCGAGGAAGTGATGAATGAGCGATGTGTATTAGTGGAGAGGTCAGCAGAGAACCCACTTTTTGAGCCACTTTTAGGATTTCTCCTCCATAAGACCTTTTTTTTCGTCATTTATCCGGACAAGTGCTTCTTTTAGAAAAGAGTCGGAACAAATTTAACCTTGTGCCTTGTTTACGATGTCGGATGATTCAAGATTCTTTTAATTAAAACCCTCGTTTCGTAGTTTCTCAGATCCTTGACGTTTAATCATTCGGAAAAGTTTCAAAAATTACGTTGAAAGGAAAACGAGCTTATGGAACTTAAGGGAAAATCCGTTTAGGAGCTATTCAGGCAATTTACGACCGAATTTTCACTCTCGGGAAGGTGAAGGCGGGACCGTCAAGTTTGATGCAATAAGATACCGAAACCTTGTTTGTTGACAAACAAGAAACATTAATTAAAGTCGGATGGGAATATTCCCTACACCGACAAACATCCTTCCATCAACGCTATTTGTTTACAATAACGTTTCGAAAAGACAAATAAAACGAGAGAACCTCAATCAAACCATTCAAACCTCACAGATTTCAGAGAAGTGAAACAATTATTTGACTCAAGAAAGCCATTATCTCGTTGATAATGCTAAAGGTGTTACTAAATAAAGCAAAAAGTAAAGAAAAATCATTAGTTAAAATTTTTAGTCTCTTTCTACAGGTTTAGAATGATTTTGGACCTTTGACCGATTTAGAAAGATTTTTCAACAGTTTTAAGGGGGATCCGACATCAAAAGTGTGCGAGAGAGAGGGAAGATGCCCAAAAGTAGTTTCCTCGTTTTGGGCACTAAAAATGGTCGGAAATTTTTTTTGAAAAGCTCGTTCTCATTCTTTTGGAAAACTACGTACTGTTTAGGGGGCAGTTTTTCCGGAAAAATTTTCCTCGGGAAAATAGAAAATCCAATTTTCCACCAAAACAGAAATTTTGAAAAAACAGGTAGTCATCTTGTAGGTTTTGACGAGCTGATTCCAAATATGCTAATATTAAGACGATCGGATGGATAGATTCGTCGGTACGAGATTTTTAAGGATTAGATGGTGCGGGGAAGGGGAGTTATATTTTGGGGAAGTAAAGATGACACATCACTCTTACTCCTTCAAGGTCATTGAACTTTTCAAACGGCTTAATTTTTTTCTCTCTATTGTGAGATTGTTAGGTAGATTTTCCATTTCATAATATGTATTTAGTCAAAACCACAAAAGACTCATGATTTTTTTTCCCAATATTCCCCAAAAATTTAGTTTTTCTTTTCTTTCTGAACATATTTTAAGGCTGTTTTTCAGCTATAACCTTAAAATCGACATTTTAAAAGCCAAATTATCGTCCAAAAACCTCAAAATCAACATTTGTAAAGCCCAATTTTCGTCCAAAAACCTCAAAATCAAAGTTTAAAGAGCCTTTTTTCGTACAAAATCTCAAAATCAAGGTTTTAAGAGCCCAATTTTTGACAAAAACCTCAATATCAACATTTGTAATGCCCAATTTTTGTCCAAAATCCTCAAAATCAAAGTTTTAAGAGCCATATTTTCGTCAAAAAACTCAAAATCAACAATTGTAAATTCGCGTTGGTAGATTTCAGAAAATTTTATAAAAACAAAACTAAAGATTATTAAGTTTGCTACAAATTTGATCTACTAAGATTTTTTGTAGGACCAAACGTTTCTGATCTACGAGGCGACAAAAACGCTGGATTTTCGATTTTTACCGATGAAAAAGTCAGATTTTAGAAAAGTCAGTCTGCAAAGGATAAAAATTTAAAATTACAGAATGATAACATTGTAGAAAATAAAGCAGGCAAATGGTTTCTTGAAATAAAAACCGGTTTGAAGAGTCCTGACCTTGACAAAGGGAAAATTTATCTTTTCTCCCCGCCCCCCCTCATTGAACTCCCCGGAACACCGCAGCATCTAAGCCTTAAAAATCTCGTACCGACGAATCTATCCATCCGATCGTCTTAATATTAGCATATTTGGAATCAGCTCGTCAAAACCTAGAAGATGACTACCTGTTTTTTCAAAATTTCTGTTTTGGTGGAAAATTGGATTTTCTATTTTCCCGAGGAAAATTTTTCCGGAAAAACTGCCCCCTAAACAGTGCGTAGTTTTCCAAAAGAATGAGAACGCGCTTTTCAAAAAAAATTTCCGACCATTTTTAGTGCCCAAAACGAGGAAACTAATTTTAAGGGTGATAGTGCTGCGATCTCTTGAATGAGAAACAAACAATTCTGATGGGAGAATCCCCCTTAAGTCAAAAAAAGATCATGGAGGCAAAAAAGTGCAAAACTGCCCTTGTCGAACTAAATCTCAAAATTTAGCCAAAAAGGGGCCAGATTCTTGCAAAAAAATCTCCTAAAAGGATCCTCCTTGTGGAAAAAGGAAAAACTCTATACTAGTAATTTATATCGAAAAAATTTCCAAATTTAGTTAAAATGTTAAAAACAAAAAATACAAGATGGAATATCGTTTTAGTTCTTATTTTTCTCTTTGAAACTCTGGGAAAACCCTTTTTATTAAATTCACCTTCCATTCTGTCTTGACGTCGTCTCGTCAACAAAGGAGGGTTTTTTCCCTACCTACACACAAAAATGTGTTCCTTTTCAATGAGTCATTCAAGACTTTTTCGTTCATTGAGTAGGTGTCAAAGAGGAAAAAAATACAATAACATCATTTTTTAAATTAGGTTGTCATTTTTCTTCAAAACGAGTATCTCACCTCACTTTTTTTGCATTAGTCACGTAATCAATACGATGCTCGAATATTAAAAACAAAAAATATACGTTGCAAAAGTCTATTATTGTCTTAAAAGATTAATGAATGTATCTGGAGTGGAGATATTTGAAAATCGATTGTTTTTTAAGTGTGTCGGGTTGCGTAAAAAACCGTTATCGGCTTCGCTAATGAGTTTTTGATTTGACGTTTTTCAAAATTTTGATCTTCAGAAGGTTCGATTTTTCGTGTTTATCCAGATTTTGGGTTTTTGGGAATGGAAGTTATTGTTTATTGACGAAAACTTGGTTTTTCCACTTTTGGAGTTTTGAAAAACATAATAAAATAGACTTTAATTATACAATCAGGGAACGCGATAGCAATGCAAATTTCCTCCAAAAAGGTTTAAAAAATTTGTTTTTGAACTTTTATATGCGCATCGTGAAAAATTCACACGATTATTTAATATTCGTCTGGATGGCCGGAAATGTGAGCACCTTGAACTTGTGGGTCAAAACAAAACATTCAGTTTCCGGGCGACGGATCCGAAAAAACCTTTTTTCACAAAGATATGACCTAAACTGAAAATTTACCACCGGCTAAAAACACGGAAACTTCCTTTCGTTGAAAGCTTCTTTTATGAATAGGAGGAAGATTAGGAGTTGAAAGAGCGTTTTTACGTTGTTTACTTGGGCTTTCACCCCTTAAACATCTGCGAGTCTCACGGGTTTTCAGAGATCCTCTTATCAAAATATAAAATGCGATCATTTTAGAAAAGAAAACTGACAAAATTTTATCGCTCACAGAGGTGTATCAGCGATAAGCATCAATTGGCGAAGAAAAACCATATCAAAAACTTTCCATTTTTAGTCCTGTTTAGAACGTTTTTAGAAAGGATTTGATCGGCATAGGTCCCCTAAAAATTTCAAGTCAATAGGTTTCCAGGAAGCAGATCTTTTTAAAGAAGAAAACCTTTTAGGTATTTTTTAAACAGTTTTAGATCGGTAGGCAGTTTTTTGGCCAATTTTGAAGTTTTAAACATTTAACGTTTTGGAGAGTTTTTGTTCATTTTTGACCAGTTTAGAATGAGTTTTGAGTGTTTTTAGTAACTTTTGACCGGTTTAGAATGATTTTTGACTGTTTTTAGTAACTTATGACCGGTTTAGAATGATTTTTGACTGTTTTTAGTAACTTTTGACCGGTTTAGAATGATTTTTGACTGTTTTTAGTAACTTTTGACCGGTTTAGAATGATTTTTGACTGTTTTTAGTAACTTTTGACCGGTTTAGAATGATTTTTGACTGTGTTTAGTAACTTTGACCGGTTTAGAATGATTTTAGACTGTTTTTAGTAACTTTTGACCGGTTTAGAATGATTTTGACTGTTTTTAGTAACTTATGACCGGTTTAGAATGATTTTTGACTGTTTTTAGTAACTTTGACCGGTTTAGAATGATTTTGACTTTTTTTAGTAACTTTATGACCGGTTTAGAATGATTTTTGACTGTTTTTAGTAACTTTTGACCGGTTTAGAATGATTTTTGACTGTTTTTAGTAACTTTTGACCGGTTTAGAATGATTTTTGACTTTTTTTAGTAACTTATGACCGGTTTAGAATGATTTTTGACTGTTTTTAGTAACTTTTGACCGGTTTAGAATGATTTTTGACTTTTTTTTTTAGTAACTTATGACCGGTTTAGAATGATTTTGGACTGTTTTTAGTAACTTTCAACCGGTTTAGAATGAATGATATTTGACCTGTTAATGTTACTTTCGACCGGTCGGTCCAGGCCATGCTTCCAAGCCGCTGGGTTACTCCGAAGTCCGAACCATACTTTTCCACTTCAAATGAGCCTCTCGTCCTCGATTTTTATATAAACAACATTTTTTTTTTCTCTTCCCTCGCATGATGTGAATAAATAGTAATTAGAAAGGAATAGCACGAGAATATTCTGCGGAACGAGAGGTGTGTCGCTACTGGTGGGGAGTTGGCGCCAGTCTATCCAGCTTTTGGCCCAAGAGCCAGGAATTATATCGACCTTTTTTTTTCTCTCTCCGACTTAACACGATTAGTCTTTCAGAACGAATTCAAATTATGCCTAAATCAACTCAATTTGCAGCTAAATTGGAAAAAAAATCCTAATTTCAGTGTGACAATATGGCTGGATCACAAATCTCAAAGGTGGACTTGGAGTTGGAAGTAATTTGAAAAAGAAAATTGCTTCACAAAAAGTCCAATTAATTAAAATGAAAGTCCAAAATGCAGGTTTGCTTGCTCTATAATTGACCAAGTGCATAATACATCTTCGAAGTCTGCCAAGAAACCTGATGAAAATAGAAAGGGTTTATTTTCTGCACTTCATACATCTTGATTTGCTCAGAATGACGTCAATGATCCTTTCTTTTCTTGTATCAATATGTATTTATTGTATTATAGGTAGGCTGTGTACATTGGAAGCTTTCTGAGAGGAAGGAAAAGGTGAAGACCTTGTACTCCGATCATAACACTTATGTAATAAAACGAGTAATTACGTCATTGAGATTAAATTGGTTAATTATCGTGAGTTGTCGAAATTTTCAATAGTGCCCAAAAAATTTTGGAAACACAGCTTTTCCTAGGGTTGATTTCATAATCAAAAGCGAAAAGATGATAAGATTAAAGATTAAAAAAGGAGGGGGGGGGATTCTTGAACTCACCCCCAGCCCTAAAGTATTATTGGGGAGCAGCACGATTTTTTCCAGATTTTTATGATGGGACATCAGCACGAATGGACAATTTTAAAAAACATCGAAATGCACTTAAAATGGGCAAGTTGTGACCTATCACTAATTTTTAGTCGAGGAAAAAAATCGTATAAAAAATGGCTGAATGTCTTTATTGAGTAATTACCTTGAATGGAAAAAGTCGAGGAAAAATAATCAACACTGGGGAAAAGACATCGTGATATCCTAACATCCACCACTGTATACCGAGGCCTCCCCCCGAAGTTGGGACCGGGCTTAAAAAAAGAGCAAGGAACTTTTTTTAAAGTGGACTTTCGCCCTTTATTGACATTTTGGGTTTACTAATAGATGGAAATATAGGACACGTTGGATAGGAAATGGGATTTGAACCCGGAAAATACCATTTTGGAAGATGTTTTGAGGTCTTAAAGTCGGACGATGTGGTTTTTTCATTGATGAAAAAGGGAATTTATCTTGTATGACGTCATAACTGTTCATTGAACTACGGAAGTCTGAACTGAATTTCCTGGGAATCTCGTTTTTCTTCTCTCGGGGTAAACAAACTCGAAATCGGAGAAATTAACGACCTATTTAATATCGAAGAGTAAATGGCATAACCGAAGCATTTGAAGTCGAGGAAGGCGGTTCTCCTTGGAGTGAGGCAAGGTCGGCCAACGGGTCCCCGGGTAGGACTTCCCCACCATGAAAGCGATCGGCTTATGTCGAAACCTCCACATAAGCTCCACGTCAACAGCCTCCAGCATCATAAGCACCCATTGCCAACTGAATCAGGTTATCGGAACTGTGCCGTAAATTCCTTTATACGCACACCTGGCATTATCGCACACGATTCTTTTTCATCGTTTCATTTGAATGAGCGAATTTTGTATCAAATGTTGACCCCTATCAAAACTTGAATTTTTAAAATTCTTCTCGCGTGTGAAAGTTTTTTAAACGACGAGACGCCCATTGGAACGGGAGGTCCCAATTACGGCCAATTTACATCTAGAACCGGACTAGTTTATATTTAGATTCGCATATAAAATATGAACCAACTTTAGGCCATATTTGCCACTCTATAGACGCTTTCATGACTTTTTTTAGACGGTATAGAGATACTGTATGGACTTTGACCACTTTTTTGTTGAACTAGAACCTTTTTTGACAAAAGTTGATAATTCCATCTAAAATTTAAGAAATTAAAAATAAATAAAACAATCCAAAGACACGTCACTTGATCTTTCAGGCTAAATCGGTTGAGCCAAATATAAACACGAAAAATTCTGCCAAATTGTAACAGTAAACATGTTTTTGTGAAAACGACATGAATAATTCAATATTATAAGATTTATTTTAAACATTTCCTATATGATGTATAATTAAAAAGAAATAATAAAATGATTAAAGATAAGAGAGTTCCTTGTTGTATTTAGTTCCAATGTTTTTCGACAGATAGCACACCAGGGCTGGCCTGAACAGAAAAACAGAGGCGATAACGTAAAATAACTTAAGACAACAGTTTGTTAGTACATTATTAATGTTTGTTTTAAACATAATTCTTTTACGTAAGTAGGAACCTTGATTTTTTTCAAAACGTTCTTCTTTATCTTATTTCACCCGCGTAAACCAAAAGTTGCGGAAACATGGAAAACTTCCTTATGAAAATAAATATAACTTTTTTAGCGGATTTCCGTAGGAAAGTAGGCTATTGAGGTGGTCGTCACGGCGGCTCCCAGGCTAGAGACTTATATATTCGTGATCAGGGAGCTCTGGAGATCACAAAAATATAGGATGTTCCTTTTGATGAGTCTATTTTTTTATTTTGAGTTAGTTTTGGAGCGATTTTTGGTTTGGATTAAAAAACCTGATTTTGTCCAAATCCAAAAAAAGAGACCGACTCCTCTAGATGTCCAAACCAAGAATATGAGCTACATTACATCCAAGGAGAGTCGACCAACAATTTAAAAAAAAAAATTGAAATTTCTATAACCAAGGAACTATGTATGTATGTATGTATGTAATCTCTATCCAGGTCCGAGGAAACAAGCTCTATACATCCATGTGTTCTCTAAAAAAATGTACATAAGGATGGAGATTATATCCAGGACCAATGAAATCAACTACATACACCCTTCCCTCTAGAATATGTAATAATAAAAGAGCTTAAAATGGTTAAAAATAACCCCTTGTGTCCAAAAAGGATCAAAAATCAAAGCCAAAAGAGGCCTTTTTGTCAGAGAACGAAATCTGGACATTCAGGGCTTCTTGTGTTCAAAAATTAACATAAAATCAAACCAAAAAGAGCAGTTTTTGTCGCAAAGGAAGAAGTGGTATGGATGGGGACTATTGGAATTCCTAAGAAATCAAGCTAAAAAGGGCCTTTTCTTAAAGAAGAACTCTAGTTATAAGAGCTTCTAGTATCCAAAAAGGATAAAAAATTGAGCTAAAAAGGGCCTATTTGTCATAAAGGAGTAGTATCTTGTGGGCCCCTAGCGTCCAAAAGCTGCCCTATATGTTTTAAAGGAATAGTATCTTGTTTAAAGGGCCCCTAGTGTCCAAGAAGGAACAAAAATCAATCTAAAAAGATCTCTTTTCGTTGTATATCACCAAAATCTAGTTGAAAGGGCCCTTCGTGTTCGAAAAAAGACCAACCAAACCCATGCTATAAAGGGAGCTGTTATTCGCAAAGGAATTGCTTTTAGTTAAGAGGACCTATAGTGAGCACAAAAGATAAAAATCAAGCAAAAAAGGTCCCTATTTGTCGTTATATTATCTAGTTAAAAGGGTGTGATCTTCCGGTGGGCCTATCCAACACTGGTTTGGGGAAACTAGTGGGAGAGGGAAATTGGGATTGGATGTGGTTAGCTGGGCGATGCATAATTGGGGTTCTCGAGGTTGGTTGGGGGTGGTGCCGATGGGAATATTGGAATTGATGGTGAAAATGAGAGAGAACTTGAGGGAGCCAGTTGGGTTAGTAGGGTAGGGTGAGACTGGAAGATAATTAGGGGAATATGGTGGGAGTAATTGGGAGGTTGGGGGATGGTGCTCTAGGGGTGCTGCTGGACCAATCCAGTAACTGTGGGGAGTCATTAGTCATACATTCGCACAATCTTTTTAAATAACCTAAAATGTTCCAAAAAATTATTGCGTTGTTATTATTAGCATAAACCTTTGTGACTAAGCGGGAAGCGGCCTGTGAATAATTAAGCCCGGATTTACATACAACATAGGTGTGGGTGGGTAGTTACACGGTTGAAAATCTCCGGCTAATCTCCGACTTTTTAAAAGGATTAAAACTTTTCAAATCCGTATCGTAGAAACGTCGGGAACTCTTATCAAAGAGGGAAAATCGTGTAGAAAACCGCCTTTTCCTTTAATTTTATTGGAAAAGTTTCAAAGAGACCGTTTTCCGTTTGCTAAACGATTTTCGCGGATACAGAAAAGTTAAATTGGCCACATTTTGAACACCACGACTTTTGTCCTCGACTTCATTTAAGTTTTTTTATTTTTTTTAATTATTTCGTGATTTAAACCAATAAATAAGAAAAAAAAATGTCAAAATTATTTTCATGCGAAATTTTTCATGCTCACGCAACTTAATAAAGTTTGAAATTACATACTCCAGGCGAGTCTGCGATAATGCATTTTTATTTGGAAAAAAAGCCAACCTCCCACTTCTTCGATTGTTATTCATGCAGCTTTTTTCGAAATGGAATTTATTTTTGAATGCGAAATCTACATTTTCTATGAATTCCAAAAGAGGGACGAAAGGAGGATTATTCGTTCAAATATTAAAGACCTATAACTTATAAAGTGACGAAATTTATTCATTTAAAGCCATGTGACGACAGTTTTTGACTAAAAATTTTCCCCCAATCCTCTTTTATCGCCTCCCCTACCCTCCTGGATTGCCCCCTCCACCCCCCCAACATTCTACACCTCCAACCACTCCCCCGTCACCTCCCCTACCCTCCAGGACACTCCTCCCACCTCCCTTAATATTCCACCACCTCACACTATGCTCTCATCACCACCCCTCCTGGACACTCCTCCCACCTCCCAAAACATACCCATCACCTCCCTTCCCCTCCTTTTTGGGAATTGATTTTCTATGAATTCCAAAAGAGGGACGAAAGGAGGATTATTCGTTCAAATATTAAAGACCTATAACTTATAAAGTGACGAAATTTATTCATTTAAAGCCATGTGACGACAGTTTTTGACTAAAAATTTTCCCCCAATCCTCTTTTATCGCCTCCCCTACCCTCCTGGATTCCCCCCTCCACCTCCCCCAACATTCCACACCTCCAACCACTCACCCGTCACCTCCCCTACCCTCCAGGACACTCCTCCCACCTCCCACAACATTCCACCACCTCACACTATGCTCTCATCACCACCCCTCCTGGACCCTCCCCCCACCTCCCAAAACATACCCATCACCTCCCTTCCCCTCCTTTTTGGGAAGTGATTTTATATGAATTCCAAAAGAGGGACGAAAGGAGGATTATTCCTTCAAATATTAAAGACCTATAACTTATAAAGTGACGAAATTTATTAATTTAAAGCCACGTGACGACTGTTTTTGACTAAAAATTTCCCCCCAATCCTCTTTTATCGCCTACCCTCCTGGATTCCCCCCTCCACCTCCCCCAACATTCCACACCTCCAACCACTCACCCGACCCCTCTCCTACCCTCCAGGACACTCCTCCCACCTCCCAAAACATACCCATCACCTCCCTTCCCCTCCTTTTTGGGAAGTGATTTCTGAATTCGTTCTCTAGAAGCTTCTTTATCCAGTCACCCACTTGAACATTTCCCCCCATTATTTTCTGGTTAAAAAAATTGTTTAGGCAATTTTATTTTAATCATCCCTCACCCTCCTTTCGGGGCGTGTTATTGAAGGGAAGCTCAACAGGCTTCGTATTGTACAAAGGGTGTTCGAAGGAATTGAGCTTTTTTTGGGGCTGAGGAGGTGGGGGCGGTTAAGGGGGAGGCATGCGCCACCCCAGCAGCCAAATCCACCCCACGAGTCTCCCAGTCTCCGTCCGTGTGCCGTATCAAAGACTCGCGGACTCAACTAAACCCCCAAAACAAAGTACATTTAAATAATTATAATTCGAGGTATTATAAAAACATGCACTTTTTATCTATCAAATGAGAGATTCTTTACTAACACTTCAATTTTGTACTGCACACATTTTTATAAAATTTTCATGAAAAAAATTTATAATCTCGTTTATAAGTGTCAAACTTTTAAATGGGGTCATTTTATCCTTAATCTCGACCCAAAGTAATTTTAACATGCGATGTTTTACTCAACAACAATATTTTACGAGCGGAAATTTTACCTACCTTGCCATAAAAGGTGCCTCTAAAGATGATATTGCAGAGTTATCGTAAAAAGGGCGAATTTTCTCGTTAGGGTAAAATATGAACCCCTTGGGTGGAATTGACAGAAAGGAAGGTTTTAGTTTCTTCTCTTTTAATCAAATCGTTTGAAATCCAAGACTTCTCTTTAAATTTTTGACGTCGAGAAAATCATCTCTAACTTTTAGGTTGCTACAAAAGTTATTTTTTTATGAAATAAGGTTCACACTACCACTGGGACACGTTGAAAAAACTAATGACTTTTCCAGTTAGAAAACATTGATTTATTGACATGAGACGCCTATAAGTGATTTTGGTCCAGAGACAGTTTTTAGATGGCCCTTTTTAAGTGGACTTTGTCCCTTTATTGACTAAAAAAAATCATCATACCAAGTTGACTTGTGGGACTGAGCCGTTCTTTTTTTTTAATATTTGGCTTAGGAGGAAAATAAAAAGAGGCTGAAATCGTGTAAAAGAACATTAGATAGAAGGGTTCTTCATTACCTACGGCCGCGGTGCCGAGATTATGAAACCTCCCTTAAGTTGATTTTGGTGAAAACTCCACGGTTTTAGTGTTTACCGTCGAGGATTTCATCCCGCCCCGTGAATTTCAGCTCGAGGCTTCAATTTATATGCTCCCACTCCTAATTAATATTCTCATTAATATCCATTAATAAAAAACGACTTTTAGTGCTTTTTAATAAACTTTTAAATTGAAATTTTAAATTTTAATTGCATTTTAAAATAAACCTTAAAAAACAAACGTGAAACAAGAGGAAACAAGTTATAAAACAAATACATGCTAGGAATGGAGGGAACAACAATGACCCAAAAGGGGGAACCACAATGGCCCAAAGGGGGGAACCACAGTGACCCAAAGGGGGGAACCACAGTGACCCAAAGGGGGGAACCACAGTGACCCAAAGGGGGGAACCACAGTGACCCAAAGGGGGGAACCACAGTGACCCAAAGGGGGAACCACAGTGACCCAAAGGGCGGAACCACAGTGACCCAAAGGGGGGAACCACAGTGACCCAAAGGGGGGGAACCACAGTGACCCAAAGGGGGGAACCACAGTGACCCAAAGGGGGAACCACAGTGACCCAAAGGGGGAACCACAGTGACCCAAAGGGCGGAACCACAGTGACCCAAAGGGGGAACCACAGTGACCCAAAGGGGGGAACCACAGTGACCCAAAGGGGGGAACCACAGTGACCCAAAGGGGGGAACCACAGTGACCCAAAGGGGGAACCACAGTGACCCAAAGGGGGGAACCACAGTGACCCAAAGGGGGGAACCACAGTGACCCAAAGAAGGGAACCACAGTGACCCAAAGAAGGGAACCACAGTGACCCAAAGAAGGGAACCAGTGACCCGGGGGGGGGCACAGTGACCCAGGGGGGCACATTGACCCAAAGGGAGGCACATTGACCCAAAGGGAGGCCCATTGACCCAAAGGGGGCACGGCGACCCAAAGGGGGGCATAGCGACCCAAAGCAGTGGCATAAAGGGGGGCACAGTGAACCAGGGGGGCACATTGACCCAAAGGGGGGCACAGTGACCTAAAGGGGGGGGCACCGCATTGATGTAGAATGTAGCATACATGGTTATGCTTTCCCCTCTACCACCCATGACTTATGGAGGCCCCAGGACCACAACGGTCCTGACATAGTGTTCTGATATCCTGAGCTTTTTTGCGAAATTTCGGATTCGACTTTTCCTCGAAAAACACAAATATCCTTAAAACTTAAAAGTTCAAACCTTTTTAGAATTTCACCAACGTCTCCGTTTTTCCTCGTTTCCGAAAGGTTCCTTTTTGTGAAAATGAAAGGGACTCAGAAATCTATAAAACCGAAAAAGGGTTTGATGGAAAGGGTTAAAAGGGAAGATTTTACGTTCTCGTGATTCCGGACCTTTTTCAAACAGTGACATAACGCACGAAAACACAATTTTGAAACTTTTTTCTTTTCTTCTTTTTTTCCTGTCTTTTTCGAAGACACCGTTTTTTATTTATTTTTTACATTATTACAGTTTTAATTGCTTTCATTAGGAACAAGATTGCAAAACAACGCTGGTTCCTTACAAGTGGAAAACCAAGGGCTAAAAACAAACAATCCTTATAAAAAAAATTTTTTGTCAACTCATTCCATCCTTAGCGAATTTTTTAAATTAAAAATAACAATTGTTGGATTTCTTGTAAAAATTTACATGTAATAATATTAAAAAGTGGTGGTTCAGAGAAAAGAAACCCCATAACTCGAACTTTTCTGATGTTCGTGGTTCTACAGACCTCTCCACAAACACCAAAATACAACCCAATTTCTCCCATCTTTACACTTCCTTTGAATTCCTCCCAACCTACCACCACCCCAACTCTCCCATCAACTCCACCACCCTCCTCCCCATTTAATCCGCTAAAAAAGATGAAATTTCACTTGAAAAACTTCTTTTTTTGTATTTGTGTAATTTTTCTTTTCTCTGGATCCAATTTTATTGGATATTGTTTGACTCGGTTTCTCAAAGGTGTAAAACCCCTTTGGGAGAAACTTCCTTCATTATAATAACCTTAGGAAACTTTTGCTTTTCTCCTTGTAACCCCTTTTACTCATTAACCTCCCTCTTTCGATCCGATTGACAACTCTTGAGTTAATTAACAACCGGGAAACATTGGATAACAACCGCCTTTTAACGACCTCCTCAAAATAGGAAAACCATTTCAAACAAAACATCCAGTTCGCTTTTCTCATTCCACCGTTAAAATTTCAATTATTTGTTAATATTAAGTTTTCATTTTTTTTTAAATAATAAAGAGGAATATTTTTCCAAAAGGTAAGGAACAATTTTAAAAATGAGAAATTCGTTTTTTGTTTCTTCGTTCTTCTTTCTTCATTGTTGAATTTTTGAAAATTGAACATTTTCTTCCAAAAAATTGAATTTAGAAATATATTTTGAGTCTTGAATGTTTCTTTCGTCTTGAATAACCCTTTAGAATTTGAATAAAACGATTTCTATTGAACAATGTAAAAATTCAATTTAAAGTTTAATTACTTTTTTATAAAAGAAAAAAAAATACCTAAAATGTGAGCTGAACACAAAGAAATTAATCTATTCTAAATTGATCGGATGTTTTAGATTTTAAAATATTCTTACCTTCAAAAACTTATCTCCAGGCTGTCAATACGAAGTGCGTTCAATGACTAAGGGCGTTTTGAGGGCTTAAGGGTCCTTCGGAGGGGATTTGGATAGTTTATGGGTTTAAAAACATGTGTGGCTAACTTAGCACTTTTTTCCCTTTTAACTCTCCAAGTTTTAGAGGTTGAAAAGGTTTTAAAAAAATTAAGACTAAGAAAAACAGTCATAATAGTTCTTTGAAGATGACGTCCATAGTTTTAAACGTTCATAACTTCCTTAATTCTAAACCGATTTACTTGGTCTATACACCGTTGGAAAGCTCTTTTAAAGGGCTATCGATGTTTTCTTACTAAAAAATTCTCAGATGACTCCTTCACCCTAAAAAATTGTCTTGAAGTTGACCAACCCAAAAAAACATTCTCGAAATTTTTCAGTGCTTTTCAATTTTTAAATTTAATTTTGACCCTCGAGCAAAAAAGGCCCTTTTTAGAACAATCTTTATATTCAAGCGCTTACGATGTGGAACTTAGTTTATAATAGCATTCACCATTTAATGCTCTTAACGTGTTCAGACCAACCCATCATTGTAAATTATTGGACTCCACATTTCCTGTTCGCAAATCATCACAGACATTACAACAACAAAAATTTAACATTTAGCGAACAAAATTTAGAACACATTTATTGACTAATTTTAAAGAAAAAAACACATATTTGACTTCATTGTGTACACTTTATGAGTGATCATAATTGAAAGAAAAATTAAACTGAATAATTTAATTAGCCAAAATCAGGTCGACGATTCAATTTTGTACTTTACGTTTTTTAATGGTCATTTATCGATCCTGGGGAGTCTTAATTTATTCAAATAAAGAAAAGTAAGGATGAAGTGAATTTGTAAATTGACGCAAACCATCCTATTCCCCTTTTGGCGAATAAACGTCAAGTCGAATTTCACCCTCGTTCGAAAATGTCTATTGAATTCGACAGTCGGTTTATAAAGAAGAAGAACTCATTTCATTAGACTAATCGAAAATAAAAAAATCCATTTTCTTGAAATTTAAAAAAAAGTTCCTCTCTGGGTTATAACGTAAATTCCAGGAGGACAATGGCTTTCAAAACGGCCATTAATCAAAATGAAATTTCTCGAATCTTTTGTCTCCTTTCACCCCTCAATTTTGCAAAACTTAAAGGAAAAAATATAAAAAACATTCTCCCAACATGGGAACGTAATTGGAACGCTGACGCACTTTGAACTTTGAACGTTCCGCAATTATCGATTTCCTACAAAACACCAGATAGAGAACAATTGTTTTCTATAACGTAAACTCAACAATTAGGAACAATAATGAAGTATCTAGGGGCATAAAATGGCTTATTAGCATCGAATTTACATTAATGATGTTTATTGTATGCTTGACGTGAAGTGGAATTTCTCGAGCACTTCATCCCCTTCTACTTTGCTGCAATTTGATCCTGGCGACCATTCAGCTTGCCTTCATGACAAGAGTGGGTTTTCATATCCGACGTGAAAAATGGTGATTTTGGAGGTTTTTAGGTGGAAAATTAGTTATTTGAATGTTCGGTTTTTGACAGAAAATTGGCTTTAGCTGGTGTCTTGATGCCCCTGGACGAGTCCCTTTGATGGAAAAAATCTTCAAAATGTGCCCAAAACGATTTTTGTATAAAGCCCTTCGTTATTTCCCTTTTCTATTATTCTTCTTCGGGGATGAGGGCTGGGTGAGGGTTCGTTTTGTGAAGAACCTAAGACCGGAAAGTGGTTTTATTTCAAGAAGGAAACGGCTCTGGAGCTAAAAAAAAAAGAAGAAAAAAAGAAAATCAGGTCGCTCTGTTCTTGACAACCGATCAGAAACAGGGCATTAATTGTTTTTCAGACCCTGGCCATCCCTTTTTCATCTAATTATTAATTAACACACTTTTATAATTGCACAATTGAACGGTTCTCGAGAAAAACAAAGAAAATACGCAGATTTTGAGGAATATACGGAAATAGATAGAAGATACTGCTTTTTCTGCATGATATACATATCGATAAAACAAATAACATTCGATAAAACTCGGGAAGAACGGAAATAAAGAATATTTACATTGAGAAAATCACTCGTGAAACTTAATAAAATTGGAAAAAACGTTTTCTCATAAAGGATGTTAAAGAAGATAAGTTCCCTCGATTCTCTTATCTAAATTCCCTCGGTGTCCGAAGTCGAAACGTCACCGCCAAGGGGGGTTTTCAAGTTTAACTTCAACTCCTCCCATTCGGCCGTTGAATATCTCCTAAAAAGAAAATCTCCCGCTTAATCCGACGGATTCGATGAGTTAATTATGAAAATTTCGGGAGGTCGAAAGATTCCTGACATAAAGGGATTTCGGCGATTAAGTCGCTAGGCATTTCGTTCCCTTAATTAGGGGGGGAGACCCGAAATTAGTTCGGCTTAATTAAATTGGTCCAATTGGGTTCAAGGGCCTTTCTTATAGGATGTGATCTAAGGACTTATGGACCGATTATGGATTCGTCTCGGTCCTAAATTAAACGATTTCGAATTTTATTTCCTTCCCAGACAAAAACGATTCTGTTCTTTAAAATCCCCCAATTTTCAATATAATTACGAAAGGATTAAAGATTTGGTGAAGATAAGATCAAAATTGAGGCCCCCACCTAATCCCAACATCCCACAACCTTCCACCACCTCCCCCTACTCAATCACCTCTCCAACCTTTCCGCTCCACTCCCCTGCGTAGTCCTCCCTCGAACTCCTCCAACCTTTCACCACCTCCCCCACTCTCCCATCACCTCCTTCACCCTCTTCGACCCTCCTATCACCTCTCTTCTAGCAAAATGTTATTTAAGTTGCTCAAAATGTTTACCTTAAAAGTGTGTTTAATATTCACCTATTTGTTATAATCGAAGCCATTGTGTTTGGTTGAAGAGGCTCATTAAGAGGTTGCCTTTGAAAGGGTGTAATTGAACCCCCGCACATCTTTGTCGAGTATTTCGAAATCGAGACGACGCGTCGCTTAGCAATTAACCCTATTCGACCCCAAGTCAAGTCGATAACAACCTCGAATATCCCATTTAATTAGAATCAAACTAGCTTTAAACTACGAAACGAAATAAACCCAAGAAGGTAAAAACACTCGGATATGGACATTTTTTATGTCAGACTTATGGCCAACTTTACAACTTTTTTTTTAAGGTTACAAAGGGTCAAAGTTTTATAGACCATTTTTTTTATGCTGCGTTCATTTCGGAATAAAGAGAACAAAAATAAACTCAAGAATATATTTTTCGTGGAAAAAAGTTCCGCTGGTTTTGATAGGTGTGATTTATCTTCATCTTTTAATAACACCTTCGAGGAATTGAAAAGATACAAAAGTTTAAGATAAGCATTCCAAAATCAATTGTTTCTTTAATAATGGAATGCTCTATTATGCTTATAACAAAGTAATTACTGCTATTAATTAGACCTAATGCGATGTACTTATATGACGAGATACAGCTTTAGGAATAATTCTTTTGAATGGTCGAAAAACATAATTAAAAAAATTATTTGTACCTACAAAATTAAAAGGGAGAAAAATCGATTTAATGATGGTAAAATGAAAAGCCAATATTTATTTTATTTACCGCGGTTTGGTGATAGAAAAAATATTTTTATTTATCTGTAATAAAGAGTTTGTATATTTGTATTCAGTCGGGTTCTTTCCATTTCTCCCCATTTTGCTGAGAAACGTTTTTCATGACGTCATCGACCCTTTTAAAACGTTCAACTGTTGTACCTTTCATGAAAATTTTACAAAAGGAGAATCGTTCTATTTGATAAAATACGTGGCTCTTTCGAAACGGTTTTGTTGATTTTAATATTTAAAGGGTCTGAATCGAAGAAATATTATTAATATTACCCTAACTCATTAGGATGATTCATTATTGTTTTTGAATAAATAAAATGAAGGGAGAAGGTTGGTGGTAAAGGGTGGAGGGGGTTAGAGTTCTAGGGGTGGAAGGGGTAGAGTAGTCGAGATGGTGGAGGGGTTTGAGAGTTCTTGGGAGTGGAGGGGGTACCGTGGTCGACAGGGTGGAGGGGGTATCGTGGTCGACAGGATGGAAGGAGTAGCGTGGTCGACGTGGTGGAGGGGGTAACGTGGTGTATGTGGTGGTGGGTGTAACGTGGTGTATGTGGTGTATGTGGTGTGGTAACGTGTAGCGTGTTCGACGGACGGGGTGGAGGCGGTGCCACCGAAAGAATCTTTCGGTGGCACCGATGGAGGGTGTAGCGTGTTCGACATGGTGGAGGGGGTAACGTGGTGTATGGGGTGGAGGGTGTAGCGTGTTCGAAGTGGTGGAGGGGCTAACGTGGTGTGTGTAAATTCAATGGTTTCAACTTGAAACGATGCAACGAAATCCCCAAACTCGTAGTCATCTCTCATCGGTCATCACCAAGTTTTACCGGTTCTTCCCGCCAATTTAGGGCCAAAAATCCCTTCCAACAAACCAGAGAAAAGTTTTAAAATTACTCGCAAAAAACATAATTTTTTCCTGTTTACTTTTTCACGGTTTAAAAAGCATACGTATGAAAAGAGCGACTTTTTCCCCCCACTCCCTTCTTTTGTAAAGAACTGAAAAGCTTTCTCAGGACCAAAGTTAATAAATTTTCCTCCGCACATGGAAATTTCCCCAGGTAAAAACATGAAAAATGAGCTAATTTTAATATTGAATTATAAAAAACTCGATTCTATACAGAAATTTTAAGTTCGTCTGAGGGTTTGTAGGAAAGAAATTGAAAAAAATATTGTGATACTAACAAAAAACTGGATCGATATAATGAAAAAAAGGTTGTTTCTTTATCACAAGGACGTGTGTAGCGTCTAAAATTTTTTTGAAGGTAGACATTTCCTTATTTTTCCACTATCAAGACCACTCAAGGATGCTTTTTTCCCTCCCATTTATTTTCACAATTTCTTTTTTTGTTATATGCATCAATTCAGTTTTTTCAAAATGGGAAATGAACCGATCAACCATTTAAACGATTGTATGTATAGGTGAAAAACAGGCTCGGGATTTCAAAGTTTTAAACAAAAGGGCTTTTCGATCAAACCTGATCGTTTAAAACCGTAAATCTCTTTCATCGTTTGCAAGTGCATAAAAGTTCAAATTAAAAAGTTTTGTAAATGCATTTGATGTTTCCAAAAAGAGTGGAGTGGTTAGGTTGGGTTGTTATGGAGGAGAAACTCCCAAAACTGGAACTACTTAAAAAAATAGGTTCTCTAGAAACACTAAATACCCTTCAAGACATCCCCGCACGATCCCAAAACCTCCCCCCCCCACCCTCACTCATTCATCACCTCCTCGCCTCTCCGCCACCTCCCTCTAACCTTTCCCCAACCACCCCACTTCTCCCAACATTCCACCACCTCCCTCTACCCTCCACCATGGGTTGGAGGAGATGGTTCTCCATCCCATCACCTCCCCTACAGCCCTGGGCCCTCCCCTTACTTTAATTTATCACTCCTACATTACATTCAGGGTTATTGATAGTGATCGTAGACCAATAAAGTACATTTTCATGATATCCCACAGCCTCCTGATCAAGAACCGGAAATTCGTTTTAAACGATAAAACTTGAAATCGTAAACCAAAGAAACGAATAAAAGCAATAAATCATTATTAAAGGAAACAATCGACACTGAGGACGTCCAATTATCAATTGCCAGTACTTTGACACCCTGAACTCTACGTTAGGTGACCTCTCGATTCAATCTTGATTATTCCCATGTGAAAAAAAAAGAAAAAAAAATTTACTTATTTCTTCTAAATGTGTAGGTATTCTATAAAAAATCAATTATTAAACGTTTTATAAAGCAATTCTATTGGGAAATCTGGTTAAAAGCTACTTCACTTGATGAGTACTTAATCTGCTATTCTCTGGGAACGTGCTGGGCTCTTTTTCGATATAAAATTCATATTTTATTGCAAATCGAGTGGCCGAGGGCGAGGGATAAAGGCAAAATGGAATTTTTATACCGAATGTCTGATTGCGATGCCACTTTAGTGAATCGTTTCGGAAAAAAATTAGAATAAAAAGAATTTAATATAAAAGGCTTTAAGTAGGTCGATGTAGCGTGACATGGAGCATACATGACGACCTAAATAGTCCTTTTTTTTCGTTGTTTAATGAACCTAATAAAATATCTTGGAAAGTTAACAACGCTAGGTTAAAGAAAAAAAAAAAGTTATTTTTCTTAAATTGCGTGGTTTTGAATCGACTTTTGCGTGGTGGAGTCAATTTGCTGTTATATCGTTTTATATGAAAAAATTCTGCAAAATCTAGGAACATCATGAAAACCCAGAGTTTTTGACGAAGCGAACCAACCAAACCGGACCAACCAAACTAAACGAACAAAACCAAGCCAACGGACCGAACGAACCATCTACATTTGCTAACTATGAATGTTATATCTGCTTTGGAAGCTCTATCTCCAAAGCAGAAATACTTAGACTTCCCTAAAAATTGAGATGACGTCATCCTTGTGAATTTGTTGTAATAAACAAACAAAAATCGCACGTTTGTAGATGATTTGATGATTTAACTTAGCTCCTAGAGCTTTCTAACTGCGTATTGGTCGATCAGTAAAGAGCTAAGGACTAAAGGTTCCAATTTTATTTGATCAGTAAAGAATCTCTCACTTTTTTTATATTTATTTTGCTTGAAACTCATAATTTGGGATATAGATGGAGTTAATGATGAAGCAAGTGTTGTGCAAAAGCGGTTCGTCGTTGGACTTACGAGTCGGTAAAAACGAAGAGGAAGAAACACCAGGTCCTCTCCGAAGGGTCTTCACGACCCACGCGAGGAGACGGTCGAGGAAGAAAAGGCAAGCGGAACGTCACTACGCACTCACGAATATCATGAAGGAGCCCTTAAGAGTCGTCCATTCCGTCCCTCTCGGATATTCCAACGGGTAAGCTCGCCCTTAATACGTAATGGGTGTCAAGGGGCTTGTCATCCATCACTTTTCATAATTATAATTTTCACGTTTTAAATTTTTTAATTATTCCCTTTGTAATCAGACTCTCTTTAATTTTGAAATTATTCACAGCTAACTAGTTTGGATGAGTCTAAAAACGTATTTCCATCCCGATAATTCCATAGAGACTGACATATAAATAAATTATTCACTAGAATAATTTGCGTTTGTCTGGACGAAGAGAGAAACAATTGACAATTAAACTATTTCAATTAAGTGTCTTCCTCAAAGGTTTGACATAGGATCCTAGACTTTGTGTTTATGTAATGTTCCACTAGACGTCGTTTTCATGGTGAGTAATTAGGGGTGACGTTTCGGTTAATTAATCAGAGGTTTTACCTATTGTAGGACCTATAAACACGGTTTGAAAATGTATGGAGCTCCCATGACCAAAAACCTCCTCACAATATGCCATTTTCCCGAAAGCTGCCAAATTGGGCAATTTTTTCGAAGTTGGGCTATTTTGCACTGTGACTGGAACAGAAAGCAGCCCAGGAAGAAATTATCTTTATTACAAACTGGGCTACGAAATATAGTTGCCAAGTTTGTGATAACTGAAAAGTCTCTCGTAATCTTCCCTGGCAACTATGGACTTCAAGCAGGGGCGGACTGGCCCCGGGGGGGGGGTGGACAGAACCCACCCGCGCCCCCCCGTGAATACGTAGAGGCGGCGCCCCCCGGGTCAGTTTTTTTTTTTTGGAGTTATTTTTTTTGAGTGGCTCCCAAACTGGGGGGCGTAAGCTGTCCCCAGGGGGGGTGTGGGAAAGCTCAAGATTTTTTGTGTGTGCAAATATCCCCAAAAATTCGTCAAAAACCTCAAAATCAACATTTTTAAAGCCTAATTTTGGTCAAAAAACCTTGAAATCAACATTTATGAAGCCTAATTTTCGTCCAAAAACCTCAAAATCAACATTTAAAAAGCAAAATTTTCGTCAAAAACCTCAAAATCAACATTTTTAAAGCTTAATTTGGTCAAAAAACCTCGAAATCAACATTTATGAAGCCTAATTGTCGTCCAAAAACCTCAAAAACAACATTTTAAAAGCCTAATTTTGGTCAAAAAATCTCGAATCAACATTTAAGATGCCTAATTGTCGTCCAAAAACCTCAAAATCAACTTTAAATTGACAATTTTTCGTCGAAATCTCCAAATCATGGTTGTAAGACCAATTTTTGTCAAAAAATCTCAAAATGAACGTTTTAAGTGCAATTTTTTTTGTCCCAAAACCTCGAAATCAACATTTTTAAAGCCTAATTTTGGTCAAAAAACCTCGAAATCAACATTTATAAAGCCTAATTTTGGTCAAAAAACCTCATATTCAACTTACATTTATAAAGCCAAATTTTTGTCAAAAAATCTCAAAATCAACGTTTTAAGTGAAATTTCTTTTGTCAAAAACCGTTAAAATCAACATTTTAAACCCCAAATTTTATCCAAAAACCTCAAAGTTAACATTCAAAACTTTGAGAGGGGCAAAGGATTTAATTTGTTTAAAAGAGGGGCGCACTGTGAAAAAGTTTGGGAACCTCTGTTTTTGACTAATATATTTTTCTAAAAGCCAATTTTCTGTTAAAATTTTTTGCCCCCCCCCCATCCGGGCGCCCCCTTAGCTGAAAACCCACCCACACCCAAAGGTCCCAGTCCGCCCCTGACTTCAAGCTATACCTTCTTATCTCCTTTCGAAACCTTCCAACGATATTCAGTGGGAGACCGCATTAAATACTAAAATTACACCTTTTAATAAAATTGTTCCCTCAAAGGATAAAAGTTGTTCCAAACACGCAATTTGATAATTTAACAACTTCAACGGAAGTTGTTAAAACTTGAAAAAGACGTTGGAAGTTGAGGGGCTCCTGTGTTTTTGTTCAACCCCGTAGGCATTAAATATTGAAATAGTCAACCCTAACGATGTTCCTCCTCCACCGAAAACTTGACAGGCGAAACTTAATTATATTTTCTCATTTTTTCTGTTTCGCTTCAAATAATAAAAAAAAAATTCGAGGGAGAATTAATTAAGTTGTTGATTATTCATCGATTCCGCCTCCCGTCCTTCCCATACGAAATCGATCCTTGTAAATCCAAAGTCGGACGTGGACGGAATCGGAAATGGCCCAAATTATAATTCAAACGACACTTTTCGTTTGCTATCATGCAAACGTGAAACTCGAACAAAAATATGGATTAGAATTTTTTCGGAATTTGGGGAGGTTTAGGGGAGTTTGAGGAAGTTGAGGGGATCACTCACCGCAATTGCTGGTACTTAGTAGACTTTTTTAAGATAAGAAGTGAAAAAAACATTCAATCATCCTACAAGACCTTCTCAGAAAAAACTTCCTGACGTCAATATTTAAGTTTTTTGTCTACAATAAACCACGTCCTCTGATAGTTGCTAAGGTCGAAAAGGCCATAAAACAATTTTCTTTGTTCTCGTTTGACGTCAATTGAAAATAGAGGAAAAGGATTTTTTTTTATTATCCGCCAGAGGACTCTTTGTCTCTTTTTTATCTCGTTGAAACAAGAAGGGTGTGGAATAAATTAAAGATCCGCCCTTTTTCTTTATTGTACATTCAATAATGGACCGTTTAAAAGCTTTTACCACTTTTAACTTTATTACAGAAAGCCACAGGGACAAAAAAGAGTGATAGCATCAAAATCAAATTAAACACCGTCCCAAAGTTCTCATTTAAACCTAATTGTTACAAAGATGTGAGGTTATAAAAGGTAACCTGTAAAGAGCCTCTTCATGCAAACAAAAAGCTCATAAATCATCACTTATGAAAAATAAAAGATTTTAAGTGGACATTGACACCACCAGACTAAATCGTTGATGACCTAAAAAGTGCTTTTTCCACAAAAAAAAACTTGAAATTCTCCTTGAGATCTATCGAAATAAACTTTTCAATAAGTTTTCCGGATGAATAGACTTGAAGAAAAATGTTTTGTCTTCAGGCTTAAAAAACAAAACTTCAAAATGAGAGAAACACCTTATTTTGTGGGAACCACGTTTTTCATTAGATGGCTTCCAGGTTATAATTTTACAAGGCTTCAATTAATTATTCCTCTTCAATCATTGCGTTCCTCATAATATGAAGTTACTCCTTTGCCAGAAAATAACAATATCGAGTATTCATCCTTTTGTGGTAATTCCTTAAAGAATTTCTTTTTATTGTCTCTTTACAAGCTTGCAAAAAAAATGAAAGGTTTTATTAAAAAACTTTTTTATTAAAAAATAAAATTCTTTCTTTTTTTTTGTCATAAAATCAAAACACTTAATTAACCCCGTTTTTCAAACACACCCTTAAAAGAGATCAAATTTATATAGAAAAAAGAAAAGATAAAAATCAACCCTTTTCAATTTTTTTTCCTCATCTCACCTTGTTGAGAATCGTATTAAAAAGAATTTGAGTGAAGGTCGGGGGTTAAACAGGATTTTCGAACATGCTTAATATAGAAACCACTTGAGGTATTTCGCTTTTGATCCCTGTTTCACCAGACCGACAAGTCCTTTTTTATTATTTATACATGTTTGAACTTTATTTTATTATTAAATCGCTTGACACCGTTATTTGGGAGGTCTTTGGTTAAAAAAGAGTCTAAATCCTCAATTTTCACTCGACGACCCTCCCCCACCTCCCACAATCATCCCATTACTTTCCCAACTTTGCCCTCCCTATCTACCCTCACCTCTTCCTACCATCCCTTAACAATCCACCACCTCCCCGATCAAAAAACAAAGATCAAAACGGTCAAAAATCACCTTGAAAATGCCTTTTCTTCTTCATATTTTTTTTTTTTTAAATCAAATTGTTGGATGAACGTGAGTGTTTTTCTTCGCTTGAGTTTTACAAGGAAGGGAAAATTTTAATGGTGTGAACGATGGGACGCTGACTTTATAATGTAGACTTGCCATGTTGACTGACTTTCTGTGAAAGTTTGAGCGATAAGGGTCTTTAGAAGTAGGAAATGCCATAAATCAATCTTCGAAGTTGGAAAAAAAGTCTAAGACAAGCCAAGTTGAGAAAAAAGTGGGGAATTTTTTACTAGAAAGTTTGAGGTTGTACCGAGCGAGCTACCTAGCGTTGAATACTGAAAGCTTTGGGTGGTTCAAGGCGGAGGCTAACAGATAGCGAACAAGTGACTCAAACTTCTATACATTTGATAATATGTATTTTCATGTAGGTACTTACTATTTTCTAATCGAAAATTTACATTGCGGACTTTCCCGATTTTTTTAAATAAACGTCAATGGTGGACTTTGTGGGGAGGTCTTTCCTTTTAGGTTTTCTGACAGTTTTCAGCTTGATTTGAATGAGGAAATAGACTTATGTATTGTATGATGTAACGAACTAAGAAACTACCCTCTTAAATATCAAAACTTCACCATTCTCTCCTCTCAGACTGATGATATGTAACTTGGCTCTCTAATAACCCCAAAAATGTAATTTAAAAACCTCAGCCAAACTGTCAACTCTACTTCAATATTCCTCTCATCTAGTACCTAACCCCCCTTCTCACACTCAAAAAACCTCCTTTCACTCTTCCATTCGCTCAAACAATCTTTCACTCATTTGATAGACCAAGAGTGCTTTTTCCGCCATTTTGAAAAAACCAGCCAAAGTTGGAATTTTTTTCAGTTTTTTACCTCTAGCGCAAAAACAATGCTCATTTTTCACAATTCCATACCGTACAATCAGTAAAACCAATCAATCAAATCCATCGTACCCAGCTGGTTCAAAATACCAACAAATCCTACCTTACGGAATAACTTTTTAGTTTAACTTTATAAATTAAAAATTTATATGATAATAATTTTCTATGAAATTACTAATTAGTTATTATTAACGGGATTAACTTTTGAACAAATCAAGTTTAGTTTTCAAACTTAAAATCGAAACAATATCATGCTCAGTGACGTAATTTTCATTTGTGTGTACGGTTTTAATCAACTTTTGAACGAACATTGTTTTCTCCCATTTTACATGAGGTTTCGAATGAAATAAAAGTCGAAGCATTGTTAGCGTTAATTTTATTAAAAGCCAAAAATGTCGATTTCGTTTGTACTATTTTCCAATTAGCAATCGAAAAAGGGACAAAAGAGAAGAAGGAGGGGGGGGGGAGTGTAAAAATCCGTAATGGACGGAAATGACACATCGATAGACCTCGTTTGTTTTGTAACAATGGGTTTGTTGAGGTGAGGCAGCCTTGCCCCAAACATTTTCGTTTCTTTTGATCGTTTTATTATCAAAGAAGCATAAAAACGGGGCTATTTTGAGTGAATTTTCCGTGGGTAGTTCAAACTTGTTGATGAGCTAAGTCGAGGTCTCCGTGTAGAAATTGAATCTGCGTAATGACTAATCGAATAGGAGGGTGTTCCTGACAGCTTCTCTCACGGAAAATGTATTGTTCACATTTCTGTTACGTTTTCTGATTAGTTTCAAAATCAGACGCAGAGTTATGCACAATTCATTAAAAATTTTAATGCGGAAAAAATGAGGTAAATAGGAAATAGACGGTTATATGTCCATAACTTCCCAAATTTTAAACGGATGAGATAAATTTGGCCCCACAGTGAGGCGAGGAAGGTACCAAAATGGGGTAAAGTAGGAGCCT
The DNA here is from genome assembly GCA_018703685.1 of Orius laevigatus. Lineage (NCBI taxonomy): Eukaryota > Metazoa > Arthropoda > Insecta > Hemiptera > Anthocoridae > Orius > Orius laevigatus. Next base: position 38,466 of record JAGWEN010000640.1, on the reverse strand, counting down.
CAATGGGATAAAGGGGGCAACCATTGGAATCACGGGGGCACCACAATGTGAAAAGAAGACGCCACAATGGGATAACCTGGGCACCACAATGGGATAAATTGGGCTCCACAATGGAATAAACTGGGCACCACAATGAGATAAACCGGGCACCACAATGGGATAAACCAGCGACCATAATGGGATAAATTGGGCACCACAGTGGGATAAATTGGGCATCATAATAGGATAAGCCGGGCACCATAATGGGATGAACAGGGCACCACAATGGGATAAACCAGGCACCACAATGGGATAAATTGGGCACCAAAATGGGATAAATTGGGCACCATAATGGGATAAACCGGGCACCACAATGGGATAAACCAGCCACCATAATGGGATGAATTGGGCACCATAATGGGATGAACAGGGCACCACAATGGGATAAACCGGGCACCACAATGGGATAAATTGGGCACCACAATGGGATAAAGGCACCACAATGGGATGAACAAGGCACCACAATAGGATAAATTGAGCACCAAAATGGGATAAATTGGGCACCACAATGAGATAAACCAGGCACCACAATGGGATAAACCAGACACCACAATGGGATAAACCAGCCTCCATAATGGGAGAATTTGGCACCACAGTGGGATAAATTGGGCACCATAATGGGATAAACCGGGCACCACAATGGGATAAACCAGCCACCATAATGGGATGAATTGGGCACCATAATGGGATGAACAGGGAACCACAATTGGATAAACCGGGCACCACAATGGTATAAATTGGGCACCAAAATGGGATGAACAGGGCACCACAATGGGATGAACAAGGCACCACAATGGGATAAATTGGGCACCAAAAATGGGATAAATTGGGCACCAAAAATGGGACAAATTGGGCACCAAAAATGGGATAAATTGGGCACCAAAATGGGATAAATTGGGCACCACAATGGGATAATTGGGCACCAAAATGGGATAAATTGGGCACCACAATGGGATAAATCGGGCAAGAAAATGGGATAAATTGGGCACCACAATGGGATGAACAAGGCACCATAAAGGGATGAACAAGGCACCACAATGGGATAAATTGGGCACCACAATGGGATGAATGGGACACCACAATGGGATAAACCGATCACTACAATGGGATAAACCGGACACCAAAATTTTATTTGAATCAATGCCAAATCAAAAAATTTTTTTTTAAATTTGCATTGTTAAAAAAATCTCGTGGACGGGAAACTCGCTATGAATGAACTCCCCTCTATTCACATTTCCCGGCAGGCGCATGAACTTCCCAACTCCCCCTTCAATGCAAGTGGGGGCGGCCCGCGTAAATTTTTTTCCAGTCACCCGTCACCAACCGTGCGATCAACAGTTTTAAATGGATTTTCAAATTTAATCAACAAAAAATACAAACATACAAAAAATAATAAATAGTGCTCTTCCCATAAAACGGATATGTGGCCTTTTTGATAATGCCTATCTACAGTAATAGCCTTTCCCCTTCTACCTTCGACAAGGTATACAAAAAAAATTTTATTCAATGAAGCCGATACGATTTTATAACAAAAATCCCATTCCTTTTCAAAAAGCTCATTTTTATTTTATTATTTTTTTCCCTAAGTTATCTCATAGTTTTTCCCATGCACGTGTTAAAACTGGGTCAGTCCACCCGCATTGAAAACGACCTTAAAAATTGACTATACTCTCGTTTCTTTTAAGCCCTTTTAAAATTCAACCGCAATCAAATTTTGACGACTCAGTATCAAAGCTGTTGTTCACATTTCTCAATTAACGTAATTGGCATCGAAAACATGTTTCGATAAAACAAAAGTCTGGCTTTTAACACTTTTTGTTCCTCGTTTTCCTTGTCAGTTGACTGATAAATTGTCATCATTTATAGGCATGGATTGCTAGCAAGTCAATTGGAAGACTCGTTTTAAAAAATTGAAAACCAATTTACCCACAAATGAGGCGGAAATCTGATTTTTGAAATGTTATTTATCTTCTGTTTTGTTTATTTGTATTTTACATTTCTGGAGCCAAAATTTGATTTTTGAAAATTATATTTCTACAGCATTTTTTATTGAATAGGCTTTGACGTTATCCCTCCATTAAAACTCTTTTTTTAATGAACTTTGACATGTTTTCTGCTTATAAACAAACTTTTGTTTTGGGCTAAAATTGCTTTGAAATATTCATTGTCTGTCTTTAAGCACTAAAATCTGGCCTGAAATGTTCATTTTCCATCTATAAGCACTAAAATCTATTCTAAAATGTCCATTTTCTCCTACTTAACACTAAAATCTGGCCTAAAATGTTCGTTCTTTATCGCTAAGCACTAAAACCTGGCCTAAAATGTTCGTGTCCTATCTCTAAGCACTAAAATCTTGCCTGAAATGTTCATTTTCTATCTCTAAGCACTAAAATCTGGCCTAAATTGTTCATTTCCTATCTCTAAGCACTAAAAAAAGCTTAAAATGTTCATTTTCTATAAATAAACACTGAAATCTGGAATAAATCGATCATTCTCCAACAGTTTTTACATTATTTAACAATTTTTGCCCAGTTAATATTTTTACCCCATTTTCCATTGAACAGCCTGTGACGTTATTTCTCCGTAAAAACTCTTTTTTGATGGACTTTGACAGGTTTTCTGCTATATTTAGTACAATTTATACAGATTATGTTCGAAGAGGGTTATTTTTAACGGTACATGGGCTACAATTGTGTAATACAGAAAACAATAAAGGAGTTTTTGTAAACGATTACGTAAAAAAAGTGGTATTAATAAAAAATATGGTATAGATTGTCAAACTTTGCTCGTTTTTGGGAATCGAATTTCTATAAAAGGTAAGATTAAGTTCGCTAACGTTATTTCTGGAAAGGCGGGCGAACGACAATAATCCTCAGGTTTAATTAATGCCACCTCGGAAACAACCTAACCTATCGCCTCTCCGACACCTCCGAAACACGAAAACAATTCTAATTATCGGGAACAAAGACGCCTACTTACCATTCAAGAAATATACCCTCTTCCATTTTAATTATAATGTATAAATAAACAGAAGAAAATTCGAATCCCCCTCCTCCTATCACTAATAACTGTCCTAAAATGTTCATTTTCTATCGCTAAACACTAAAATCTGGCCTAAAATGTTCATTTTCTATCGCTAAGCACTCAAATCTGGCCTAAAATGCTCATTCTTAATCTCTAAACACTAAAATCTTGCCTAAAATGTTCATTTTCTAACTCTAAGCACTCAAATCTGGCTTAAAATGTTCATTTTCTATCTCTAAGCACATTAGAATGGCTAAAATGTTCATTTTCTATCTCTAAGCACTCAAATCTGGCCTATAATGTTAATTTTCTATCTCTAAGCACTAAAATCTGGCCTATAATGTTCATTTTCTATCGCTAATCACTAAAACCTTACCTAAAATGTTCATTTTCTATAGCTAAACACTAAAATCTGGCCTAAAATGTTCATTCCCTATCTCTAAGCACTAAAATTTTGCCTAAAATGTTCATTTTCTAACTCTAAGCACTGAAATCTGGCTTAAAATGTTCATTTTCTATCTCTAAGCACTGAATTCTGGCCTAAAATGTTCATTTTCTATCTCTAAGCACTGAATTCTGGCCTAAAATGTTCATTTTCTATCTCTAAGCACTGAATTCTGGCTTAAAATGTTCATTTTCTATCTCTAAACACTAAAGTCTGGCATAAAATGCTCATCCTTAATTTCTAAACACTAAAATCTTGCCTTAAATGTTAATTTTCTAACTCTAAGCACTGAAATGTGGCTTAAAATGTTCATTTTCTATCTCTAAGCACTAAAATCTGGCCTAAAATGTTCATTCTTTATCTCTAAACACTAAAATCTTGCCTAAAATGACCATTTTCTTACTCTAAGCACTGAAATCTGGCTTAAAATGTTCATTTTCCATAACTTAACACTAAAATTTGGCCTAAAATGTTAATTTTCTATCTCTATTTTATTCTATTCTATTTTACTTAAAAACTAGATAAAAATTGCTGTGGTTTTGATTTCAGGGTCTTAGAGGCCTGAGTATCCATTTTCCAAAACGATCCCTTCAGATTCTTCATTTATTTTACGCTCAAAGCTCGCATGGCTAGAAGGATGTTTACCATCCACCACCCTAACTTTTTTCCTCCCCCTCTTTACTATCTTTTTTCCTTTGTCTCCACCGTGTGTACACACCACTTCTGCTAACTATGTCTCCACTCAGAACCCCTCCCCCCCCAACTACGTCACCTCTTTCCTTTTTTCACCCCACGGACGCCCCATAGTAACCAGTCAAAAACAAAAATCGCCATGTTTAGAGCATTTTATCTAATTTCTAATATTATAATCGATACATCAACTTAAAAATAGGAACATTACAACTGCAATAACGTTTTATTCCCATAATAAAATCGTATCACGTTCTTTATACGGTAATAAAACATTTTTTGATAAAATCTTATCGGCTTCAAAAATTGAAAAATGTTTGTTTATTGGATATTGTCAGCTTGTGTCGCGTCTTCGGGGAGACAGGCGAGAGGGGAGGGACCGCTCTCGGTCACTCTGTGTCGAAAAACTCGCTGCGGCCATCATCAGGCCAGGTTTCGTCGATCCGACATGCATCGTCGCACGCGATCTGACCGCCCTTCAACGCCGCCGGGCATCTTCTGCGATGTAAGTAAACGGATCGTATAAAACGGACGTTTTACCGTTCCCACAATCCTCTTAAACAGACAATTTATAAAGAACTAAGTTAGAAGCCATAGATTACTAGGAAGGCAACTTATACAGGACTTGGCCTACTTCTTTTTTTTCCCTTTTCTGGCAAAGTTTCATCAAAATGCTTCCGCATTGCCTGATAAGATACCAAAAGACTCAGGGAAATTGCGTGGAAAATAACAATAAAAATGAATTTTTTTTTTCTCTCTCCCTTTTGCGTGAACAATTTTTGTATTCTTGAAGGTATGGATTGATTTAGAAATACGTAATGGGGCCACTTTAGGTGTGTAAAACACTAAGACAATAGGTAGAGGGTCGTAAATCGTTTGTTTTTAATAAAATAGGTTCTTTGGGATGACACGCGTGGAAGTCGTAAATTCAAAAATTTCAAAAGGGGGTGTGAAAGATACATTACCTACTTTCTGGGTGGAAAATCCAAATTTTTTCAAAAGCGGAGAATCATCAAAGGGAAATTTTTTTTTTGTTTTCTTGTGTTTCCGACGCGAATTTTCCACCGATTTTCATTTTGAAGAATGATTTGGAATCTGTGAATTCTCTAGATCATTGGCCTGAGAAAACATTTTGCGATTTTTTCATAATAAACATTTTTGGTGGAAACTTTCTATTTTCCGGGTTGAAAATCCAAAAAAGGGCCACATCGCGAGAATTCCTTTTCCAAAACATAAACAAATCGTTTTTCGAAATTAAAATCGGATCATTTTTGAAGGCGCTAGGTGTGCCCCAAAATTTTACTTCTCTCTTTTTCTAATTTGATAGTCACTCTCTTTCTATGTTCGCCAACCCCCTAACACTATCCCCTTAACACTATCCCAGTACCACCCCCCACCTTCGGCGTCTTTCAGCCATTTGTAGTACTGATAACCTGATTTGTAAAAAAAAAAAAAAAATAATAAACAATAAAAGAATTGATTTGGAAGATTTGAGGGTGCACGTTTGCAATAAGACCAGTTTCGCTATCTCATCATGCAAGGGAATGCATTAGTATTCAGACCTTTGCCATTACTCCTTTTGTATTGGGCGAGGAGGAAAAGGACGAAGAAGAAGCTAAAGAATGGTTTTGTTGTCGTCTGTAGGAGGGAGAAGGGGCTGCATTTCGGGATGATCGATTTCCCCACGGGGAAAGGCCGAGGATCGATGTATCGCATCCATTGTCATTTTCCCTTTTGGCGGGAAACTCCCCTTAGCGCCATTGTTCTTTCTTTTTTTTACCATTTTCATCCATTGTGAGTACGCAAGGATGGAAACGGGACAAAAGAAAAGTCGAAGGCAATAAAAACGATGCTTCCGGCCGATAAAAACAATAGGAAAAAGAAAAGCAAAAGCTTTAATGGAAAAAACTGATTAATATACTTTTCGAAATAAGCCATATCCGAGGATGGAGCCTGCCATATTTGCCATACCATAGAATTCGAGACCAGGAATACCAAGAACTATCTAAGTATGGGAATGAGTCCCACACCCCTTGAGTCATTATGTAAAAGGTCAAAATTTTCAGTTTTTGGCCTATATCTCGAAAACTATGCATCCTAGCGAGATGACCACTTAGTCAAAAATTAAAGCTGATAAAATTTCCTATAAAATTAACCAATCACTTTAGCCAATTTATTATTTTGCTATCGAGATATCCGATCTTGAAAATCGATCGAAAGACAAATTTTTTGTCCTTAAATTGTTTGCTCTCTTTTTTAAAAGAGAACCACTTTTCTGATTGAGCTTAACTATTGAGCCAATTCGATTCAATTTATGGACTTTTGTTAACTTTTTGCGAAATGACATCTTGCAAGTTTCATATTTTTTTCTTCGCACGAAAAAATATCGTTTGTCATCCAGCCAATCAATCATGTCCAGACGTGCGGATTCAAGTAACCCGGAGTCGGTCACTAGGTTATTCTAATCCTCCAATTTAAGATTCTGTCTACCCCCCAAAAAAATGATTGATGGTTTCCTCGTGAAAATAAAGGAAAAAGGTCTAGTTTGTTGATAAAAATAGTTTAATTAAAAAGGAGATTTTTATATGTTATTCTTTGAAAATAGAAGAAGCAAAGGAGTTTTGACTTTGCCTCCGGTTCTTAATTGGAAGTTGGTACCAAAACAGGAAATTAGAGGAAGACCGGATATTCACGGTTAGCCAAGACAGTCGAGAATAACCCAAAAGGGCGTTGAGTTAGAATTTTAAATTAAAAATTGTTAAACAAAAAAATTGTTTTGGACTCGATATTTTTGAGTTTCTTTGTTTAAAACGGTTCCGGTCTATTGGGAATCGAATACTTAAAAGAACAAAAAAGGACTTGGGAAAGATTGAAGAAGGGGGGGGGGAATGAAGAGCGGAAACAGGAAGTAAAGTGCCTCCTAACTGGGGCGATCCCAATCTCGAATGACAGGGAACAAAGCTGTTCTTCGATACTCAGCCTAACTGATTACTTTGGCGCCTACTTCGAATATGAAGAAAAAAATGAAGGAAATCACCAACTAAGCAATTTTCGTAAGTTTTTCTTTAAATTGAATGGCTGTTTTTTGTTGAGGCAAAGGTTGGAAAGTTGGTTGAAAATTTTTTTTTTCATATTTTTGTTCTCCCAAATCCTACTCAGTCAACACACTAATTACGGGAGGTGGTGCAATGTCGGAAGATTGGGTGAAGGATGGGGGATGGTCAGGAATGGCAGGGGAGGTGATGGGAGACTGGGAGGTGAATGATGAGAGAAGATTGATATAAAACTTGAAATGTTAGCATTTGGTTTTTGTAGAGAGGTCTGCAGAGCCCCCTTTTGAAAAAAAGTATGTTTCCTCCTCCAAACCTCATTTCAGCGACTTTTTGAGATATCGATTATTAGGTAAAAACCTTATTCATCACTTTTTTTAAACATAAATCGAGACAGGTAAAAGAATGTCCCATCAAAGGCCATTTTCGTTTGATAGTCAATCAACGTTCGCCTTATATTAGAAAAAAATCACTTTCCTCCGACGAGTCAATCACAAAACCATTTCCTCTCTTATATATAAAAAAACGATTTATTTTTAGAAAATTTTTTAAAAAAGTTTTTAATGAAAGCTTTATCTATATTAACCGGGTCGTGAATACAAATTAAAGTCAAGCTCCCCTTGAAGGCTATTGTGCCCCCATGCCTGCACCTACGTAGACTCCCCTGGATGTAATCCCCTTATCCGAGTCTATCAGCCACGTTCCATTTTTTCTCTCTCTTCAACATTTTACAGAGTTACACAACGGTTTATTATTTCAAACAGATACATTTTAATCCTCAAAGTTAAAAAATTAATTCCAGATTGTAAAAAAGAAATTAATTAAATAAAAATTGAATTGAGAAATTTCAGAGAAAAGGGAACTTTCGTGAAATTTGTTTTCAGTTGATCTCTCAAGGTGGAAAATAAACTCGATTGTGAATAAAGTATAAAATTTACTAAGTATTATATTTCCAGGCCTTCTTGTTTATTTAAGGAACCGTTTAATTATCTTAATAAATATCGGTGAAAATGGAGTGTTTATTTATTGAACGCTTTCTGTTTAAACGGTGGAAACTCGATCAGAGTGTTTAAACTTTTTTTCTGACGTTAAAAAATTTCAATAAAAAAATCGTCCTTATAAAAAAAAAAATCACTTGTAGGTTTGGTGCATTTGTGTTGCTGAAAAAATAATTTGTGTTATAAAGGCCCAATCTGAGGGTTGAAGGGTAAAAAGAAACCAACAAAAACTCCTTCAAATTTACACTCGAATGCTCGTATAATTGGGAGGTTGGGTTATTTTGTTTTTAATAAATTTCTTTTCTTTTCTCTTTTTTTCCCTCCTCCTACAGTTTGTAAACAGAAAACTTTTCGAATATAAAATTACTTTTTATTATTATTTTTTAAGAGATGATTTCGAAGGTTCGGCTCGGAAGAAAGTCGAATAATGCAGATTAGACGCTTATATAAACACAACTTAAAACTTTCATCCCACGTCTTGGAATAAGGAAAAATATCAAAGTCGAGTTATATAACTGAAATAGTTTAATTTTGCCATAAAATATTATAAAACATATAATTATATTATAAAATTAAAAAAATATATACATAATATAAAAAATGACTAGATCGAAGTATGTATTTACCTTAAAAATTCTAGGTAAAACATATTTTTGACTAAAGTCTAAACGAAGAAATCAACATTTTTCGATTAACCCTACAATAGTAAACCCTCGTATTTTTTAAGACAACGTGAGTATTTTCATCGAAAAAGGCCTTTGCCCGTGAAGTTTACGGCACTTGTAGCTAAAAAATCATAAAATTTAGCCTTAAAAATAGTAGTCGTCAAAATAACGAAGGTTTAACAATAAGCGCCTACTAAATAGGATTAGCTTACTAAATAGGTTTTGTGGACAAAGGCCCTATTAGATATGGCGTAAAAAAATTGTGTTTTAAATAGTGTGACTGACCTTAGGATCGTTTTTCTCACCCTAAAAAGCGAAAAGTGTTTTGGAACAGATTGATGGAATTTACAACGTTCCCATTAATATGCAAGTAGCTGACTCGACTTCTTAATTTGTTAAAGGGTCCTTTCAAAAAAAAATCAATCCCTTTTATTTCCTTCCAAATTAATAGTTAACGACGCGATATTTCGGTCGGATGCATTAAATTTTAGAGCTTCTGGCTTTATTAGTGAAGGCCGAGATGTGTTAACCCAGTTATGCATTTTCCAAACAAAAGCAAAACCGCTCCATTCCGTTATTATCCACAATCTCATATAAAGTTCAATTAATTTTTAAAAAACGTTGAAAAATTTCTTTGATGTCAAAAATGATTTCTTTTTCCATTTTCTAAGACCTTTACGGTTTTTCCCCTCTGTTTATTGATCGTAAAATTGCGTAGGCTGTCTCATTTTACAAAATTTCCTTTTTTACCTCACATATTACGCAGATTTTATAATCAAAATTGAGAGGATCTATTCACAATGGAAGCCTCATATTTTCTTTGAGGAAATCCTTCTGATCTTTCCCCCTCCCCCCCTTATGAGGTCTAAAATATGTATTTGACACACGATTATTGTGGAAATCCAGGCTCGTTCATGTTGATTGCCTCGAATCGGAAGTTTCTGATTGATCTAGAAATTGGATTGTGATTAAGGAATTGATGGAGGCCTCAATTTCCATTTCCTTTGGATCTTTAATAAAACTTTAGTGACCTCTATTGTTCTTTTTGTTTCAGCACTTCTTCCAACGATTTAATATCGAGACGAGGTGTTTTCAGCAGGAGGCATTATGGAAGCGTCGAATTGGTAAGATTTTATGATAGGAATTAGGAAATCCAATAATAGGATTGGTAAATTTTAGCGGTCCTGGAAATAATCACACTCCTGCCCATCCCCCACCCTCTGAAAAGTCTTTAAATGCTTAAAAATCAAGCTATAAGTGACCATTTTGTCGCAAAAGAATGAAATATAGATATGAAGGGCCACTCGCGTTCGAAGAAATCAAGCATTTTTTATCTTAAAAGAAAAGATTTAGTTAAACGGTTCCCTCATGCCCATAAATCGAGGTAAATATGGCCGTTAGTGTCCAAAAAGGATCAAAAATCAAGCTAAAAAGAACATTTTTTATCGTAAAAGAAAAAATTTAGCTAAAAGATTCCCTCATGTCCAAAAATCGAGGTAAAAATGGCCCCAAGTGTTCAAAAGGATAAAAAATCAAGCAAAAAAGGGCCCTTTTCAGTCACAAAATCTGGTTAAAAAGGCCCCTAGTGCCCAAAAAAGGTCAAAAATGAAAGAAAAAAGACGATTCTGTAGTTAAGGAACAATATCTCGTTAAACAAGGTCTAGTGTCCAAAAGGATCATAAATCAAGCTAAAAAGGTCCCTTTTCGTAAAAAAAAAATAATCTGGTTAAAAGGGCTCCTTGTGCCCAAAAAAGATCAAAAACCTAGCTAAAAAGGGACCCCAATCTCCAAAAAGATAAAAAAAAATCAAGATAATAAGGGCCCCTAATGTCTTAAAAGGAACAAAAAATCAAGCTAAAAAAGGTCTTTTCTTCATAATAAAGGATCAAAAATATTTGCCCAAAAAGGATCAAAATTCAAGCTAAAAGGGCCCCATCGTGTCCAAAAATGGATCGTAATCGATGACCGGCCCTGCAGCATCCCGTCGGGGTAGCCCTTCGTGAATTTCCCGATCTACCTTTGGGCCTATCCCTGAATCCAACGATTTAAATGAAATTCTACAAATTGGGCATTAAACTGTGGAGTCTAGTCCTGCTGTCGCTGGACGACTTTTTGAGAATGAAACCATTTTTTTTTCTACTGAAATCAATTCTACATCTTTTATAGTTCTGAGACTTTCGTCTTTTGGTGACTCCAAAGAAAAAAGAGACATAAAAATGTTTATTGAGGACCTAAAAAAAAGTCAATTTAACGTTGTTTTTCTCCTTTTTTTGCACGAAGCCTCACATCAGGGGGAGTTGTTATGGATTTAAGACGTTTTCTCTTCACTTAAGCCGTATTAGATCCGAGCTTTCAACCGGGTTTCCATTACCACCGAAAAACAGAAGAGCCGATTCGTAAAGTCTTAAAAGGCGCTCCCATCCCCCGCAGCCACCTTTTTACCTCGCAGCGTGAGTGCGAGAAACGAAAGTGTTCAAACTTAACGCCCCCTAGAGACCCCCCAAGATTAAATCAAACTCGAGACGTCTTCCTGTTTACATTTGAAACTGACTTCAAAATTAGTTTTCCCTAACGAATTTTCCACCGTAAAACGAAAAGATCATTTTCAAACATTTTTCCACATTTAATTTTTTTTTGTGCTCATTTTATGCTTTTAAAAAAATACAAGAAATCGAATTATCTCAGAAGTTCTAATTTCTGTTTTTTTCAACTCCCTCTCTTATGAAAAGGCCCAATTAAAAATTTAATTTTGTATTTTTTCTCAAAAAATATGTTTTTATTTTCAGTATTTTAAAATTAATAGTTACAACTTGTCAAATACTAACTACAATGGTTAAAGCGATAAGCTGCTGTTCTATTTTTAAAGATGGAAACAAGTCACGATATGGCATTAAAAATCGTCTATTTTTGTAATTTAAAAGGGCAAACTTTTAAATCGTTAAGGGAATAATTTATACTAAACCAGCGTGACTGTCAGGTATTGCGGAACGATCGTTATAAGGAGAGTACTTCTCTTGAGCGCTCCTTGACGAAAAATTCCTCATTAATTCCCGAATACAGAGAACCCACAGATACCTCTGATATAGTCGTTTCTTTGGCATAACACACCCACACCTAATGAATTATCTCCCACTTTTGAATACATTCTCTGACTACCTAATTTTACCATACCCTTTGATTGAACCATGCCTTCAATATAAGTTAGAATAAAACCCTTCAGTGTTCTCTGAGTGACACAAAAGAGTCTCCATGACAACTCTCCCGTTTCCAACTGTTCTTTGTTTTCATTACCCCCCCCCCTTTCACCAACTATCCCCCGACCATCCCCTCTCTAACCACACAATATTACCCAATATACCCCACTATCTACCAAAAATACCTTTTCTACTCCCCCACTATCCTTCAACCTTATATTACCGTTTCCACAAAGTCCCCCCTATTTACACAAAAAAATACCCCAATTATCCTCCCTAGACCCGAAATATACCCCAAAATACCCTCAGTATTTAGTACTGCAAAAACACCCCACTATCCCCTTCAAACATCAATGTCCCCCAAATAATATCAAAGAAAAACCCCCCACTATCCCCTCCAACTACCCCCTCTTCCCCGAAAATACCCCGAATAACCCCTTAAAATATAACAACCCTGATGTCCCCTAAAATACCCCATTCCCCCCCCTACTACATATCTCCTAAATAACAACCCTAACGTCCCCCCCCCCAAACACCTTCTTTATCCCTCAAAAAATATCCCCCAGAAATCCCCATGTATTTCCTCAAACCCCCAAATACCTAATGCCACCACAATACCCCCCCCCCAAATACCTCTACTAACAACCAAAACATAAGTAACTATCCACTGAACTACCCTCTTTGTAGCCCCAATATACCCCTAGTATTTCTCTAACTAGCAACTCTAATGTTTCCCAAAATTACCTATACTATACCCCCTTCATCTCCCCCGAAATACCCCTACTATCCCGCTAAATAAAAACCCTATTGTCCCCCCAAAATACCTCCTTTATCCCTCAAGAAATATCCCCCAGAATAGCCCAATCATATTTTCTCAAATCCCCCCCAAATACCTAATACCCCACAATACCCCCCAAATACATATGCTAACAACCAAACATCATAAGTTCCCTCAAACTACCCCATTTCTCACGACCCCCAATACCCCTACTATCCCTCTGAATAGCAACCTTAATGTTCCCCCCAAAATACCTCCACTATCCCCTCAAACAACACCCTTTGTCCTCCCGAAATACCCCTTCTATCCTCCTAAATAACCCCAATCCACCCCATACCACCAATTTTTTCCTAAAAATATGTACTTCCACTCTATTTCCCCAATAAATACCCCAACTATCTGCCATCTCCTCCAATATACTCCCAACTACTCTTATTGGGTACCAGCCAATTTTCAATGATTCAGAAACTGAATGTTGAAACAAAATATTCCTTTTCATCTTGCCACTCTATTTTAGTACGATTTAATAACTATTTACCTAATACCCTTTGACAATTTATTGACCCAGCCTGAAAAAATCTGTTCATAAAATTTTTTTTTCTCCATCTTTCAGCTCCCCCAAGTGGAAGCGAACGATCAAGACGCCATCGGAAGGAGATTCCGCGTCGAAAACGGAGAATCCTTATGCGGAAAAGACGAGGTAACAATTTTACAAACGAATCCATTTTGAAAAAAGTTTTTTTTCCAGATTTTCGGCTCGCCTAGCACTCCCGTTTTGGAAAACCCCGAATACCAAACTAGATGGTACTTCAAGTATTTTTTGGGCAAACGTAAGAATTCTTCCATTTTATTATGAAAAAATAAATTTTTTTCAGTGCATCAAAACTACGTTGGTGTCGATAGTGAAAAAGTCCCTTTTTTCTTAAGCGTCGTTCTTACAGATACGAATTCCCAATGTGTACCTCAATACAAAGTTATTTTATGGAAAAAAACGGTAATAAAAAACAAAAATAAAATGACGAAATAATATTTTTATTTATAGGGTGCACAAAAAATATCGTTATCATACACTCCAAACAAGCCGATGACTGTGAAACAAATATTGAGGTAAGAATTGGGTTTTTTTCTCTTTCGTGCGTGGGTGGGCTGAAGATAAATAAAGATCGGCAATACTGTGGACAAGCTGTTTATCAGGAGGCTTCTAACATATGGGACCTGGACAATTCCAACCGGGTGACTGATAACGCCCGGACATTTGGAAGAAAAAGCCTTTTTAACCAATTCCGAGGAAAGGAATTTTTTCTTCCCAAGTCCCCTTTTGGATTATAAAAGGTTTTAAGGCTATTTGCATAATTTTAATGCCATTGTTTGCGAAGCTTAAAAATAGTCCTTGATTTTCCCTTTTTTTACATTTTAAAACGATCTTAAAATGACACACTTTTCTTATATTTTTGAAGCCAAAGACCCTTTTTATCTTCAAATTTTATTTGTTTTAACAGCAATTTCCCGAATATGGAAAAACTGGAAAAAGGGCCCAAGGAAATTTTTTCTCCAGATGTACAAAAGGTAAACGAATTTATTTTTTTCGATATCCCTTTGGGGAGAAATTTCAGCTTTTCGGTTTATTAGATTGAAAAATATTGTTCGGTTTAGCATATAGAACCACACAGCGGGGCTTACACAAAAAAATGAGATAAAAGGGGAAAACGTTGCGAAAATCAGTCATTTGAAGGACTTTGACCCTTTTTAGATAGGCTTTATTTTTGTTTCGACTTGAAATACGATAGAATGGACTTTGACCCTTTTAGGATGTAAAATGGGGGTAAATCCCAATGAAATCGAAAAGAAAAATCGTTGGACAAGACAATTTACTGGAGCTGTTGTGACGTCACCCTTTTCCCTTTCCACTGTCTGACCCATCTGACCTTGCCATCATTTCCCCCACCATCCGATTTCCACCCTTACTCTCTTGGACCACCCACATATCCTCCCTCCTCCAACATTCCACTACTCTCCCATCACCTCCCCTAGTATGTCCAAAACAGACCAAGGGTCGTTTTGACCCTACAGGGTCTTGTAGACCCCTTCCCAAAATCGTGGGTTCGATGGTAATACATTTGAGAAAGTTGATTGAACCCAAATTTAGGTGAAAAAGAGGTCGAAAACGTGGTTATGGGAGAGATAGTGACGGTAGGTGGATTAAACTACAAGTCCGGGTTGATTAACATTTAAACGTCCTCTGAAATAGTTCCGGGTGTAAAATCCCTCGTAAGGGAATGAGATTTAATTTAAAAGCGTCCTCCTCCTCTCAGCGAACGCCCACATCGCCTGGATGAACTCGGCCGAGTGACTTTAAATCAATTAACCTCCCCATCGAGAGAGAGAATCGTAATTGAAGAGAATTAAAGGTGACTAGCCTCGTTAAGGGCGAATTGATCTTGATGTTTGCGAAAGGGACCGCCCGAGTCACGATCAAGCCCCGGCCTATCGAAACTTTGCCTTCACACCTCGACAAATCGCTTTAAACCGAAACCCCTTTTACGAGCTCCCAAACCCTAAATTGTTCAAAGGCCCTTCAATTAAAATCCTTATGTGTCTCCCTCGAAAACTTCCAACACCCCAAACCCCAAAAGTTTGACTTAAAACCATCATTTTCGTGATAAAACGTTAAAATCTCTCTTTCATTATTTTCCCAGGCATATTACGATGTAAACTTGTCACAATAAATGTGGGCCCTCAACTTTCTTGACGAAAGTGTCCTTGTAAATAGAAAGTGTCCATATAAAAGACGGGCTTATATAATATAAGACGGGCCTTATATAAAAGACGGGCCTTATATATAAGACGGGCCTTATATAAAAGACGGGCCTTATATAAAAGACGGGCCTTATATACAAAGACGGGCATTATATAAAAGACGGGCCTTATATAGCAAGAGACGGGGCTTATATATAAGACGGGGCTTATATATAATCAGGGGCGTATATATAAGACGGGGCTTATATAAAAGACGGGGCTTATATAAAAGACGGGGCTTATATAAAAGACGGGGCTTATATATAAGACGGGGCTTATATATAAGACGGGGCTTATATATAAGACGGGGCTTATATATAAGACGGGGCTTATATATAAGACGGGGCTTATATATAAGACGGGGCTTATATATAAGACGGGGCTTATATATAAGACGGGGCTTATATATAAGACGGGGCTTATATATAAGACGGGGCTTATATATAAGACGGCCGCAAGGAGCTGTTTCGTAATTTTGGACTGTCTACTTTGACCATCGATATTTGCCAAACGGCTAGCCCGAATTTGACAAATTATTAATGGATTTTTAGCAAATTTTATTGGCTTTTATTTTGTACTAAGTTATTAAATCGCCGAAAGGCATACTTTTGGAGATATACGCAAAAAACTGCAAGACGTGCAAACTTTTTGACTTCTTTTGCTATTTTGACAATGTTTCGGACAAAATTTATGTCAGAAAACATCAGCATCGTAATCAGCGAGCCAAAAAACATAAAACAAGATGAATATAACAGCACTTTATTTTATTTTATTTTAATATGCCTGTCGACCATTTATTTTAGGACTTGCTCTTGTTGGAAGAACAGGAAGGATCCGTCAATTTTAAATTCGGATGCCTCTACACGAGGCCGAACCAAGTGACCGACGACGAAATGTTTAGTAACGGTAAGAATGACAAAAACTTTTCACTTTATTTCTATAACGAATGTAATCATATTCAGACAATATTCAATTTTGACATTCGGAAACATGAAAAAGGGGGAAATTTAGTTTTAGAAAGTTTCCCAGATATAAACTCGACATTTTCATGTTTGGGGGTGTTCTTTTCAAAAGTTTCCACACATAATTTACATTTTGTGTATTCGAATTGGCTTTAGAATGATTTTATTTCTATTAAGAGTATACAAATGTGAAAAATCGGAAAATTGTCGGTTAAGCGAATAATGCGACCCTTTTAATATCAAAAGGGGACGAAATTCCGAATTTTTCGATCAATTCTGCGGTTTTAAAAGGCTTGAAAATTACCAAATTTCAAAATATAATAAACTAAATTGGTGACTTAAAACAAACAAAATGGCTTTTCTGAAAACTCTTTATTTCTATATTGTTATTCAAATTTGTCCCTTTCGATTTACATAAAGACCTCAAGGTAGAAAAAATATAAAAAAGGAGGAAAATAAATCGCAGGGGTGTTTTTTCCTCTAACTCCAGTTATTCACTTGCCTCATCCACACCTTCATTTATCAAGTCACAAACTTGAAAATCACCCACACGTACCTAGATTTCCTAAAATGTTTAAAATAATTATTTTTTCCTCGTTTTTCTTTTTTTAGAAACTGGAAGCGTTGAATTTGAACGATTTACCGCCCTTTTGGGAGACAAGATAAGGCTAAAAGGTTGGGATAAGTACAGAGGGGGACTTGACGTTAAAGGTAAAAGATATTTCTTTATATTTTTTTGTCTAATAATTTTTTATTTTAAACTTTTGCTACAAAAAATATGAACTTTATTAGGTTTTTTTCATATCGACTTTCCATTCGTCGAAAGGAGCTCTTTGATCTTAAATTAGTACTAATTAACTTGATTTCTTTTTTAAGGGGACATGACTGGAAAGTATTCCGTCTACACTATTTATGAAGGGCATGAAATAATGTTTCATGTTTCGACTCTTTTGCCTTATTCGAAAGACAACAAACAGCAGGTGGGCGAATTAACGTGTGGCCAAAATGGTTCTAACAGTTTTTAATGGTTTTTAGGTGGAAAGAAAACGTCATATAGGAAACGATATCGTCAATATTGTCTTTGTTGAAGGTGGACCGACGGAGATGGTCAACTTCAACCCTTCCTGCATAAAATCTCATTTTACCCGTATCCTTTAGCATGACAAACAATTCAGTTCGGTCAATATTTGAAATTTTTCTTAATTTTTTTATCTAAAGATGTGTTTGCTGTGGTTAGTTATTGCAGCGAAACGTCTTCGTACAAGCTGATCGTCTATTCTGAAGAGTCGGTCCCTCTTTTTGGTCCATCTTTACCGTGCCCTCCAGTCTTCAAAGAGCCAAGCGAATTCAGGGAGTTTCTTTTAGTCAAATGTAAGTTATTAATAAAAAATTCCCCTTATTTTAAAACATTTTTGCACACAGTAATCAATGGAGAAAAGGCGACTTTCAACACTCCGATATTCGCGCAGAAAAGGGAAAGGACGTTGGACATGCTAATCAAGGATTTGTGCGCCGAACAAATGGGCGATGCAAGCCGAGCGGTGAGTTCTTTCTACCCACGCGTTTTCAATCTTATTTCTCATTTGGATTTAACCCAAATATAGGTTTTCTTCCTCTTCTTTAATATTGAGGATATTCTAGTTTATATAAAGTTCATAGGTTAGGCTATGAAGATTCAAAACTTATATTTTAGTACCGAATCTACAAAAAGCTTTCCATTATTAGTTTCGCCCTTGGAATATTTTATGGTACCAACATCATTTGCATAAAAAATCTTGGTTATAAACTTTTATTATTCAATAAAATACTTTTTTAATTTAAATAAAGGTTGCTTACTATGACGGATACTAAGTAAAGGTTAAGGGTACTAGGTACTCGGTTCTTGGTAGGTATTCTTGGTAGGTACTCGGTTCTTGGTAGGTACTGGGTGCTGGGTACTGGGTGCTGGGTACTGGTGCTGGGTACTGGGTACTGGGTACTGGGTACTTGGTACTGGGTACTGGGTACTCGGTACTGGGTACTCGGTACTGGGTACTCGGTACTGGGTACTCGGTACTGGGTACTCGGTACTGGGTACTCGGTACTGGGTACTCGGTACTGGGTACTCGGTACTGGGTACTCGGTACTGGGTACTCGGTACTGGGTACTCGGTACTGGGTACTCGGTACTGGGTACTCGGTACTGGGTACTCGGTACTGGGTACTCGGTACTGGGTACTCGGTACTGGGTACTCGGTACTGGGTACTCGGTACTGGGTACTCGGTACTGGGTACTCGGTACTGGGTACTGGGTACTGGGTACTCGGTACTGGGTACTCGGTACTGGGTACTGGGTACTCGGTACTGGGTACTCGGTACTGGGTACTCGGTACTGGGTACTCGGTACTGGGTACTCGGTACTGGGTACTCGGTACTGGGTACTCGGTACTGGGTACTCGGTACTGGGTACTCGGTACTGGGTACTCGGTACTGGGTACTCGGTACTGGGTACTCGGTACTGGGTACTCGGTACTCGGTACTGGGTACTCGGTACTCGGTACTGGGTACTCGGTACTGGGTACTCGGTACTGGGTGCTGGGTACTGGGTACTGGGTACTGGGTACTGGGTACTGGGTACTGGGTACTGGATACTGGATACTGGGTACTGGATACTGGGTACGCGGTACTGGGTACTGGATACTGGGTACGCTGTACTGGGTACGCGATACTGGGTGCGCGGGACTGGGTACTGGGTGCGCTGGACTGGGTACTGGGTGCGCGGGACTGGATACTGGGTACGCGACAATGGGTACGTGGCATTGGGTACGCGACAATGGGTACGTGGCATTGGGTACACGGTACTTGTTACTTACGTTCTTCGTTGGGGAGTGTAGCACCCTTGAAAGGGTAAACCCCCTGAGCGTTTTTGTTGACCTTTTTATTGGTTTTAGACGATGTTGAACCGTCGAGCTTTCAGCGACGTGCTTCCGGATCCACCTCGTGGCTCACGTCGAAAAGAAGAAGCACGCCAGGTGGAGTTCGTCCGAATAGGTCAGGCGTTGAAACTAGAAACGATCGTCAAAGGCGACGCACCGACTTCATTGGCGACGACCGGACTTTACAAACGAGCACCCTGGGAGCCTCACTGCTTCTACCCCGACTTCAACCACGAAATCCTCTGCGGCGATTCATGGGGCGAGACGAAACTCATCGTCGCGACCGAAGCAGGCGTTTTCGTTGTCGAAGGTAACATCCATGATAAACCAATTTTTCCCAAATTCTTTTCTAGATGGTCTATCGCACAAACAAATTTTCGACAAAACCGTCGTAATAAAGCAACTTAATGTCGTCGAAGCGCACGGAATTTTGCTTTTCAAAGCGGACAAAGGAAGAGACAGCAAAATCCATGTTTTTCGACTGTCCGATTTCGAATCTGAGAGTCAAGAATTGAAAGTTTACGGACGTCCCGATCTCAAAGAGCACAAACTCGACAAAACCAAAGGTTGCACGATGTATGCTATAAGTCGACCTGGAGGATCCCATCTTCGAATGGTATTTCTAAGTTTTTCGCAATAAAATCATCAAAGATTTCTTTTAGGTGGTGAGCTTAGGTAAAAAGATGTTGGTTATGCAATGGCGCCATTCGGCTGCATGGACTGCATGGTGTCCTGCCAGCGATACCGACACAGTAGACGGATTCCAATGTTTGAGGGTAAAAAGTCATGTTTGGATACATCATTTTGATGTGCTTTTGTAGGAGATTTCGATATCGGAAAGTCCATCGTTGATAACTCTCGTGGATTCGACTGTGGCCGCTTCCGCCGGCGGAATAGCGGACAACACGATCTGTATCGGATACAAAAACACTTTCGACCTCATCAACGAAAGAAGCGGGGAAGTGAACAAACTCTTTTGCGTCGGCGACGGTACCAAAGCGCATCTCGTAGCTGCCGTCGACCTCTACGAAGACGAAGAACCGGAACTCCTCCTTTGCTACAACAGTACATTTATACAAAATTCGAGAATCGTTTTTAAGTCTTTTTCCAGATATTTGCCACTTTCAAAAGATTTCCGATAACTGCACGTCGAGCACTGAATTTGATTTCCACTGGAATTCAATACCGACGGCGATTGGTACGTTCTTAACGCTTCAACGGCCACCCCTACGGTCAATTAATGCAAAACGGGGTCTCATTATGTCCCATCCCAATTTCCCAATATTGGCATTTGAGAAATCATCTTTGATAGAGGAATTAAAATCTTAAATAGAAGCGACATCAGAAGTGGGATCAAAGAGTCTAAAATTTTTGAAAAGAGTGCATTTGGAGTTATGAAACTAACAAAACTGGCCAATGTTGGTTTAAGGGCACCCCTGGGTCGATTCCGCAACTATGCTAATTATGTAAAATGTGTTTTTGCTTTTGAATACATTGATTAGCATAAGGGCGAAATTGACCCAGAGGTGCCTATAGAGAGAAGTGACATCAGAAGTGGGATCAAAGCCTACAAATTTTTTAAAAATCCGCTAAAAGAGTGCATTTGGGGCTGTGAAACAAACAATATTGTTTAATCCAACTTCTGATGGCAATTTTTTTTATTTTTCGTTTCTTTTTAGTTTGTGCGTTTCCTTACGTACTCGCATTTACTTCTGATTCAATGGAAATTCGACTGATCATAAATGGGAATCTCGTACAAACGATGGCTATGCCAAAGTTAAGACTTATTACGTCTAAGGTAAAGTTAAAATTTTGTTTACCTAAATTTTTGAATATTTTTTAGAACGATATTTTCTTTGCTACCACTGCCCCTGAGTTTTTCCAGAGTAAACCTGAAAGGCTTCATATGGATATGAAAGTTGAAAGAGACACTAGTCTTTCGCCACCTTCGTCTCCACATTGTAAAATTCGTTTTTGAACGTTTTTTTGGTCTTAATAACGATTTTTAGCGATTTCACCGGAAGCGAGGCCTTTCCGCCTTTATCGGATTCCGATTCACGCACTGAGCGGTCTGGTGGCGGCTTGCGAGCGTCGCTGTCCTACACCGAGTCCTGAGCCTCAGCCGGCGACGAGCGAAAGCCCCAATCTGACCCTTTCGCCCGGGCCAAGACTTCTCGCCGAACCGCCCCGTGGCATAAGCCGAAGCTGTTCCTCATCGCCTACTCCGCAGTCTTTCCTCCAGCAGCCAAAATAAACAAAACTGCTAATATTTATTTTACTTATAAGCAGAGTAGGGAGTAATTGAATTAAATTGTAATTGAATTAATAATTGAATTACAATGTAATTGAATTACATTGTAATTGAATTACTTTTATAGTAAGTAATTGAATTACATTGTAATTAGAATTACTTTTTATAGTAAGTAATTGAATTACATTGTAATTCGATTACAATGTAATTTGTAATTAGATTACATTTTCAATTACAAATTACAACAAATCGAAAAATATCTATTTTCACTAAATTTTCAAGAAAAATGAAAAACGATCCTTTAGAATTCATTTTCAAAGTAAAAGACATCCTAGATGGCAGAATAATCCTAAAAAGACACTCTAGAATCCTTCATCGTTGAAAAAAGACCCTCTAGAATTCATTTTCAAAGTAAAAGGCATACTAGGTGCCATTATAATCCTAAAATGAGTCTCTAGGTTTATTTATGAACGATAAATGACCCTCTAGAATCCTTCATCATCGAAAAACGACACTCTAGACTTCATCATCATAGAAAAAGATACTCTAGAGAGTCTAAGAGTCCTTTATCATTAAAAAAAAACAACACATTTTTGTTGCCGGCCATTACATTTTTGTAATCGAATTAATTTTGTAATCGGATTAAATTTTTTTGTAATCAAATTACATTTTTTGTAATCGAATTACTTGAATGTAATTGATGTAATTGAATTACTTGAATGTAATTGATGTAATTGAATTACTTGAATGTAATTGATGTAATTGAATTACTTGAATGTAATTGATGTAATTGAATTACTTGAATGTAATTGATGTAATTGAATTACTTGAATGTAATTGAATTACTTGAATGTAATTGAATTACTTGAATGTAATTGAATTACTTGAATGTAATTGAATTACTTGAATGTAATTGAATTACTTGAATGTAATTGAATTACTCGAATGTAATTGAATTACTTGTAATTTTTAATCCAATTACTTTTTTCCAATTACATTGTAATTGAAATTACAAAGTAATTCAATTACTTCAAAGTAATTTGTAATTTGTAATTCAATTACATTTTGCCCTACTCTGCTTATAAGTTATAATCTTCATATTGGTCTTTCTTTTCTTCACTTTTTATTAAATTATTAAAAAATAAAATATGTGATATTTTAATTTTTAATTATTTTTCTAATATAGGGAAATTAATTAGTTATCCTATTTTTCTAAATTCAATAAGTAAAAATAGAAAAATATTTTCAAAATTTTGAAAAATCCTCTGTACGACTTCTGTGATTTATTTTAAGTAGTCGTTATCCCTGTCATAGCCCAGTCAATTTTGGAAGTCCTAGGGTTATGTAGTTTTGAAAATGGAGTAAAAATCATGCTTTATGTGTAGAAATTGGGGGGAGGGGATGGTTATGGGGTAAATGGGGTAAAATCTTCCTTTTAGGGTGGAAATTAGGAGGGGTACTATTGGAGCATCTTTCTTCAGGGCAGGAAATTAGGGGTTTAGGGTGCCTGGATATGGTTTTAGGGTAAATGGGATAAAATCTTCCTTTGGGGGTGAACTGGCGGGGGGTGAGGTAAAAATCTTAATTTTATGTGGCAATTTGAGGGACAAATCAAAGGGATTCAGCAGCTCCAGAAAATTGCCCAATGATTTCCTTTTTTTTATTTGACTGGGCTACCTCTAGAAAAAAATAAATAAATAAATGAAAAATAAATAAATAAAAGGATCTCTTTAAATTAATGTGAGTGAATGTGAAATTAATAATAGTCTCATTTATCCAAAAAAACGCATTTTGGACACTATAAAAATAAATTTTTTAAATTTTAACTTTTAAAAGCTAAGAAATGATGGAAATAGGATCAAAATAGCCTTTTTTCTTGGTCAAAAGTCCAGGAAACTAAAAAAGTGTCTTTTGTGACTTTCTGGACCAAAAATCGAGTTTTTTTCTCGTAAATATGTAGATCCCAGGAGTGTATGGAAAACCACGTTTTATAGACCTTATAAGGGGAGGCCACGACCTTTATCTCGAAAAACATTGAAAGTCAAAATTTTTCTTACGTTTTTTTCGTTGTTTCATTTGTCCATTTGAGATACAGTTCGGAGCCTCCAAATTCCCCTTATTTCCTAAATAACCAGCAGGATGCGTGGAAACTACAATGTCTTTCTTTCTCATCGTTTCTCAACAAATTGGAAGAAAAATGTAAATAAACCGATTTAAGTGTCACTTTTACAATATTTTTATGCGTATAAACATTTTAAAAAAATCATAAAATATATTTTAATAAATTGTACATATTAAGGACATATCTTTTTTGTATTTGATGTCAGACTTTTTTGTTTCCTCCTGAGCTTTGTGCCAATTTCGATTTCATTTCTCTTCCAAAATATTCGTTTTAAAATAAAAAAATGCCAAAATATTTAAAAAGGCCTATGTGGTTCAGTGTTAGTTAAAAATAAGGAAATTCGCTGGTTCGAGCTTTAATGTTTAAAAAAATGGAATTTTTTAAAATTAAAATAAAAACGATGAATGTATAGATTAGGGTGTTTTAGATTCTATAATAATATTTATGTCCATTTAACCCATGTTACGACGATAATCTAGGCAATAAGTCTTATGAAATTATAATTTTATTTAATGTTATAAAAGTTTTGTTTATCGTATTTTATTCTGATGTTGGAAAAAATGTAATTTTGGGACCTGTGTATTGACAAAAGAAATAAATTACTGAAAATGAGGAGTTTTCTATAGATTACCTTAGTTACTGGATACTCTTAACTCATTTAGTTACTGTGTATGTATCTTCTTATTGATCGGAAATCAGGGTATGCACAGTGGGTAGGTACTTTTTTATTCTTGGGTAGGTACCTGATTTAAGAAAAATATGTGTAACAGGGGCGGACTGGCCCGGGGGGGGGGCGGGTGGACAGAACCCACCCGCGCCCCCCCGAGAATACATAGAGGCGGCGCGGGTCTCTTTTAAGCGTTATTTTTGCTCAGTGGCTCCTAAAGGGGCGTAAGCTGTCCCCAGGGGGGTGTGGGAAAGCTCGAGATTTTTTTTGTGTGCAAAAATCCCCAAAAATTCGTAAAAAACTCAAAATCAACATTTGTAAAGCCTAATTTTCGTCAAAAAAAAGTAAAAAGCTCGAAATCAACATGTGTGAAGCCTAATTTTCGGCAAAAAAATCTCAAAATCAAAATTTAAAAGCCAAATTTTTGTCAAAAAACTTAAAATCAACGTTTGTAAAGCCTGATTTTCGTCAAAAAACCTCAAACTCAATATTTATGAAGCCTAATTTCGTCCAAAAACCTCAAAATCAACATTTAAAAAGCCTAATTTTGGTTAAAAAAACCTCGAAATCAACAAGCCAAATTTTCGTCAAAAACCTCGAAATCAACAAGCCAAATTTTCGTCAAAAACCTCAAAATCAACATTTAAAAGCCAAATTTTCGTCAAAAACCTCAATATCAACATTTGTAAAGCCCAATTTTGGTTAAAAAAAACCCTCGAAATTTTGGTCAAAAACTTCAACATCAACATTTGTAAAACCTTTTAGTCAAAAAAGAGAAGAAGAAGAAGAACAAAAAAACCTCAAAATCAACATTTATGATGCCTAATTTTCGTCCAAAATTGGCAATTTTTTGTCAAAAACCTCCTAATCATGGTTATAAGAGCGAATTTTTTTTTGTCAAAAATCTCAAAATCAACGTTTTAAGTGCAATTTCTTTTGTCAAAAACCTCAAAATCAACATTTTAAAACCCAAATTTCATTCAAAAACCTCAAAGTTAACATTCAAAACTTTAGGGGGGGGGAGGGGGGCAAAGGATTTAATTTGTTTAAAAGAGGGGGCGCACTGTGAAAAAGTTTGGGAACCTCTGTTTTTGCTGAATATATTTTTCTAAGAGCCAATTTTCTGTCAAAATTTTCTGCGCAACCGGGCGCCCCCTTAACTGAAAACCCACCCACGCCCTAAGGTCCCAGTCCGCCCCTGATGTGTAAGTAGGTAATGATAGTAGGCAGGTAAATGTTTAACAGTAGGTAGGTATTTTTCAATAGTAGGTACCTACTTTTAGTGAATTTCCGTAGGAAAGTAGGCTATTGAGGAGGTCGTCACGGCGGTCCCAGGCTAGAGGCTTATATATTTGTTGTATGAGTCCTATCTAAAATAAAATAGGTAGGAAGGTACTTATAGTAAGTATTTTTTTATTGGGTAAGACCAATCTGAAAACTAGGTATGTAGTTGTTTATGAATGAATTTGAGGTCAAAAATTGAAATAATTAAAAATACCATTTCACTTATTAAAATAGCCCATGTATTTACACAAAAAAAACCTTGTTTTGTCCACAAGGACAAAAACTGACATAAATAGACATAATTTACATAACACAACATGAAACATTTTAAATACTTTTTTTCTAATCTACATTGCCCAATATAAATCCAAAATTTTGAATTTCTTCTTTTGTATCTAAAATATTGAAACATCTTTACAAAGATATGTCCGACTAAATTAAAAACAAAAAGTTTTAAGTACAAAAAAAAAGGTTAACAGTCTTAAAATTTAATGTACAATTTGTTTATACAAAGCATTCGTTTTTTATAAAAAAAGGAAACTTATTGCACTGATTGACTAGGTTTATAAAATCAAAGGGATCACAGCTAAGATCACACGTGTGCTATGTGGTAAACGTGATGATTTTAGCTAAGCAGGGTAACTATAAAACAAGTTTCAGTCTATAAAAAAGAGAGCGACTAAAATGAGCTAGTTTGTTGCTCAATCTAAAAAAAAACATGGCACGTGAAGATTCCGGGGACGAATTAAAGGTCAAAAACTTAGGGGAAGACCAAATAATAAGCAAAGGGGCGAGTAAAGTTGCAATAGAATTTAGAAATTTCCAAAATGAGTCATTTTCTTGTAGGTAGGAGAAGTAAGAGGAGGTTGTGGAAGGGGGGGGGGTTAGTTTGGAAGAAAATAGGGAGGGGGGTAGTTGGAGAGATAGCTGTGGTAAGGAAAGTGGAGGGAGAATGATGGAGTGGGGGATAGTGAGGGAAGGTTCCAGAGAGTGGGAGTAGGTGGAGTTTGGTAAGAGAGGAAATAGGGGGGAGGCTATAGTAGAGATAGCAGGGTGGTTAGGGGGGGGGTAGAAAGTTGGAATTATAGTAAGCTCTTACTCACCCCACTCCATCATTCTCCCTCCACATTCCCTTCCACCCTACTATCTCTCCAACTTCCCCCACCCCTCATTTCTTTCCAACTAACCACTACTCTCCCCACCTTCTCCCTTAACCTTACTGTCCCCCACTCCATCATTCCCTCCTCTATACCAAAACCTTTTCCCTCCCAAAAGACTCATTTTCAACAAAAAACAAAAACTTGTTGATGTTAATTAATTTTTAAGTGTGGGCCCTTTCAAAGTGACTAGTAATTATTTGGTCCTAATGTCTGTCCTTAGATTCGAAACAGGCACGATGTTGTTTCTTTGTACGATTAAAACAAAAATTATTTACAAAAATGAAATATTTTCTAAGAAGAAAAAAAAATGTCTCTGATATGGAATTTTTATTTGTTGAAATGAACGTTTCGTGAGTGGACCTGAACTATGACGGTCGACTTGGCAAATTGGGCGGGCTTGTCTTCTTTTTTCTCTTCCTCTTCTTCCTCGTCTGCGAATTTGATGCCATCTTCGTTTTCGAGTATGTCGTAGTAGTCGCCCGGCGAGATCTTTTCGGCTTTGGTCTCTTTTGTCTTTTTGGGATATTGGTGGACTTTGACGGGCGAAGGTGAGCTTTTTTCAACCAAGTTGGCCGCCGAGTCGTCCTCAGTTGAATAAAGGCCGCGGTTCGAGACGGAACGAACAATTTCCTCTTTGAAAATACTCTCGGATGATTTGTCGAGGTCTTCTTTGCTTCCTTTGAACTCGGTTTCGTCCCAGACGCCAGGTGCGAAGGGCGGAATCCAAAGGCAAAACGCCGGATCCATCGATAAGTAAGAGCCGGGCGCTGCATTTTGAACATTGTAGTCGTAATAGTCCATTTCAAGGTCAGGACCGTTCAAGCTGAACTCAGAACCGGCCAAAACTCTTTCTCGATTTCGCTTTTCCTTCGTCTCTTTCGTGCTCGCACCAACCACCGAAGATGAAGAGCCCTAAAACGAAAAAACGCAATAGTCATCACAAAATAGGAAACCACAAAGGTCCACACTAGTAGTGAAAAATTTGTACCTTTGTGATAGTCAAAGAACTAAAGCTTACGTTGGTAAGAGTGGAAGATTGACTTGAACTAGCGCTTGGCCTCGAGTTCGACTTTTCCGACCTGATTGTCCTCGGTGAGGAGTTCACGCCCAAACTTTTCTCACCGTCTTCATCTTCGGGGCCCTCATCGACAGGACTTACCGGTGATATAAACCTTAAAAAAGAACATAAAGTTTAACAAAAGATGGTTTAAACTCACTTTCTGTTT
Source organism: Orius laevigatus (assembly GCA_018703685.1). Lineage (NCBI taxonomy): Eukaryota > Metazoa > Arthropoda > Insecta > Hemiptera > Anthocoridae > Orius > Orius laevigatus. The sequence continues at coordinate 10,201 of JAGWEN010000640.1, read as the reverse complement.
TTAAGAAGACGTATTTGTCTCCTAGGTAACTGAGGAGTCTTAGGAACTTCTAATGTCGTCGGTCGCTTATCGATGTCGTTCAATTTCAACTTTTCATCATTTTTGTCTTCCACGTTATCTTCAATGTCATCTCTGGAAAGACGAAAAATTAGTTCTCAGGGGGAAAAATCCTTCAGTAAACCTTGACTCTCCAGTGCGATTTTCAAGTAGTTCTGTATTTTCTTCAGATAGTCTTGAGTGTTTATTCCCTCGAAACCTTTGTAATGATATAACATCGGAAAGGAGGGTGGAACTTGAAGTAGCACGGCTTCTCCCAACCACTAGACTTCCGCCTGAAAAAATATTATTACCGCTACCTTGGATAATGACCAACTTACATGAATTGTCGAAAGATTCCAAATCATCTGCGGCGGAGGCGAGTTGATATTTGTGATATCGATAGACGTATTGGACGCCTAAGCATGCGGATGCTATGACGGCCATTAGTAGTGTCAAGACGAGTCCAGCGTTTACCAAGCCGCTGCTTGTCCAGAGTTCGCCGCTTACTGTCTCTGCGACGACCGGACTCGTGTAGTTGGTCTCCCGACGGTCTATTGAAGTTTAATGAGTTTTTCAAATTTTTGATTTTGTTTTACCAATTTGGGAAGCGTGCGCGAGAAATCCTCCGCTGCATTCTTCACCGCTGGTGATGATGTCGCCTGCGTTGAACTCGATCAAGAGAGACGAAGATGAACTGACGATGACTGGAACTTCCAAAGGCGTGCCCGTTAATCTCTCCAGCAATTTGGCCGAAGAACTATCACCGTCACGGATCTTAGAAAACAAAAACCACTGTAGAACAAGTAAGGGTTGTGGGGCATGGAGGGCCTTGTTGGAGGAAAGGTGCCATGGTTAGGGAAGGTTAGGGATGGTTGGGAAGGCCTTGGAGTACATACCTTCAATGTCTGTGACGCACAAGGGAGCCTGAACTGTTCCATACTCAAGCGTACGCTGCGGTTCTTCTCCGTTTGAATAAGCCAAAACGTCCGCCCAGGGCAAGAATGCGACGAAGCCGCAATCAACCTCCTCGTCTTCCCAGTCCCAAGATGGACGATACAGCCGCACCTACATCCAGGACCAATCTCCGCCTTCACCTCAGGCCTATCCGCAGGAACCTCTCCGCTCCCAGTATCCGGATAATATCGGCAGTCCCAAGCTCCTGCTACTCCGCAGTTTTCCGTCTCCAAAGCATGCCCCTAAAAACGTCAATTAGACGTTTCAATTTCATTAATTGACAACTTTTAAGATGAATATTCATGGACCTTTGTCAACGTTTGACTTTTATTAATTCACGTCGAACACTTTTTACTCTAATACGGACGAGATAATTCATGAGGGTGCCATATTGAAAAACTTCGTAGAACCGCTCATTCATATACATACAAAATGGGGTGGGGAATAGTCATGAATTTATATTGAACGATTACGAAAAAAATAATAAAAAAAATCGATTTTTAATATGAAAATTGTTCAAAATACCTGACAAAATCTGGCACCATATCTAGGAGGCGGTGAATCACAGAATCTGTAACGGTTTCTCGTCCCTCCACTGCACGTGGAGGTACATTGCGTCCATGGGCTCCACTGGCCCCAACCTCCGCTTTCCCAATCTGAAAAAAAGAAGTTTTAATTAGTCGCATAATTCAATTGGCCGTGGGGATGTCATCGAGAGGTGTGGCGTTGGCACGGTGGCCACTCCAAACGAAAATTATATCCCCGGAAGAGACCTCCGACCTTCCCTCCCATCACCCCCTCCCCCCTTCACCGTTAAACTGTGCACTCGGGACACTTAACGCCCCCAAGTGCTCTCCCACACTCGCACTTAGACAACGTTTGGGTCACGTTTCAAACGGCCCTATTAAAGGATTTTGCTACCAACCTAATCCTCTCAAAACTCTCCTAAATTGAAAGTTCATCATAAAAAACTACTAATTTAGAATGAAAAATGCAAATTAATATCGTTAAAAGGCTCCGGAGAAAAAAAGGAAGAAAAGGGGAGAGTCGTGGAAATTCCTCAGCCTCCTTGATTAAACCTGCCAAGCACCGCCATCTGTCCTGGAGGCCGGGACTTTAATTACTCACCCCTTAAAGTCTTGATGGTAAAAGGGGGGGCAGTTCGGCTCCTACCTTTTCCATCTCAGTCAGGAATTAATAATCGACTTTATATCGATGACGAAAGGGCCCCCGCTTTTTACCCTCCCTTTAATTTCCAAGCCATTTTCGAACGTCGACCCTTGTCACAGTCATTTTACAATAATTATTATTGATTCTGCCTTTGAAAGAAGGAAAAAAATGAAACAAGAAAATGAGAACTGGATTAATTGAAATTGAAAACCAAAAGAACACAGGCTATACATAATACAGACAATATTGTATGCAGAGGGTGTAGAGAATATACTGATGGTGCTAAGGTAATAGAGATTATAAAGGGTGTATAGAGAATACACAGATGGTGCTGAGGGTGTACGGTATACAGGGAGAGTATACAGGGAGGGTATACAGGGAGGGCATACAGGGAGGGCATACAGGGAGGGCATACAGGGAGGGCATACAGGGAGGGAATACAGAGAAGGTATACAGGGAGGGTATACAGGGAGGGTATACATTGAGGGTATACAGGGAGGGTATACAGGGAGGGCATACAGGGAGGGTATACAGGGAGGGCATACAGGGGGGGCATACAGAGAAGGTATACAGGGAGGGCATACCAGGAGGGCATACAAGGAGGGCATACAGGGAGGGCATACAGGGAGGGAATACAGAGAAGGTATACAGGGAGGGTATACAGGGAGGGTATACAGCTGGGTATACAGGAAGGGTATACAGGAAGGGTATACAGGGAGGGCATACAGGGAGGGTATACAGAGAAGGTATTCAGGGAGGGCATACAGGGAGGGCATACAGGGAGGGCATACAGGGAGGGCATACAGGGAGGGCATACAGGGAGGGTATACAGGTAGGGTATAAAGGTAGGGTAGACAGGAAGGGTATACAGGGAGGGTATACAGGGAGGGTATACAGGGAGGGTATACAGGGAGGGTATACAGGGAGGGTATACAGGGAGGGTATACAGGGAGGGTATACAGGGAGGGTATACAGGGAGGGTATACAGGGAGGGTATACAGGGAGGGTATACAGGGAGGGCATACAGGGAGGGTATACAGAGAAGGTATACAGGGAGGGCATACAGGGAGGGCATACAGGGAGGGCATACAGGGGGGGGGGCATACAGGGGGGGCATACAGAGAAGGTATACAGGGAGGGCATACCAGGAGAGCATACAAGGAGGGCATACAGGGAGGGCATACAGGGAGGGTATACAGGGAGGTCATACAGGGAGGTCATACAGGGAGGGCATACAGGGGGGGCATACAGGGGGGGGCATACAGAGAAGGTATACAGGGAGGGCATACCAGGAGGGCATACAAGGAGGGCATACAGGGAGGGCATACAGGGAGGGCATACAGGGAGGGCATACAGGGAGGGAATACAGAGAAGGTATACAGGGAGGGTATACAGGGAGGGTATACAGGGAGGGCATACAGGGAGGGCATACAGGGAGGTCATACAGGGAGGTCATACAGGGAGGTCATACAGAGAAGGTATACAGGGAGGGTATACAGAGAAGTTATACAGAGAAGGTATACAGGGGGGCATACAGGGGGCATACAGAGAAGTTATACAAAGAAGGTATACAGGGATAAAGGGAGTATACAGAGGGTTCTAACTATTTATCACTTTCTAATTATTATCTTTTTTTTTTTTTTTTTCTTAAGAACTTGCTGTGAAGATAGAAATGTCTTGTTGCAATCTTTTAGATTGCTTATTTTGAGGCCGAGATTACAAGATTGACCGTCGACTTGTAATTTTCCGTGGATGAAAAACAGAAGTCAACCCTCCCTCAACGAGTTTTCCCCGGGAGACGTGAAAATTGCCAATCTGTCCGGTCATCATCCTCTTTTCCACTCCCCCATTTATCAATTTAAACCCCCATTTCGCCAAAGATAAAAAAAATTTTTTTTCCAAGTTTTTCCTCGGAAAACAACGGATAAATTGAATATTGTAATGAGAAAAGCATGAATAATAAAATAAGTTAGGACGTTTTTTTACGCATGAAAAATCTTAAATTGGGTTTATCCTTAGTCACATCACCTTTGAAACGTCGGACGCTTTGCTATTATATCAATTTCATCCTTATTTCTTACGATGGTGGATGGGGGGGCTTTCCCATATAAAACTCTAGGCCTTCTTTTATGAAGCACCCCTCTCTTTTTCTCACTCTCCAGAGATTAGATTCCATTTCATTTTACGGACTTCCCCTCTTTATCCTCCTTTTGCCGCCTTCGAACGTAATTGAAAGCAGGCAAAAGGTGCGCAGGGAAGGAAAAAAATTGATGCCTTTTATTCATCGGCCTGCAATGATTTATTGCACCGGCCCTGTTTCGTGGAAGCCGTTTATTTATTTTTTTTAAACGCCATCTGGGCCATAAAGCCTTTATTTTTTTATTTTTTAAGGGTTTATTGGCAACCGATAAAATACCGATAAAAAATATCTCGGAAAGGTTTTCTTTTTTTCACAACAAAAGGCAATTCTCACGGTAAACCGGGGAACCAAGTGGTTTTCCTCTTTCTAAAAATAAATCACATCAATAAAAGACAGTTTTGAGATAAAAATAAAAAATGCGACTTGGTATATTTTTATTTGCGTTTTCGGACGAAATTTTTTGGTTGATCATTTTTTGTCTAGTACTGGCAGTACACCGTTTGTATATCTCGAGATGGTTTCATAGACTAGGAGACCTCCTAACCTTTCTGACCGTAAATTAGGACGAAATCAAAGATATGTTTCGGCTACGTGACGTGATTTATTCCAAGCAGATCTTGATAAATCATGGGTTGTTTTTTTGTAATAGAATAGTCACCCGGATTCACCGAGGGAAGAAAAATGTTTAAAAGGGTGGGTCTATGCAAGAGAGGAAAAAGTGTCAACTTGAGTGATGAAAGAGCTTCTAGACAGTTGAGCAGTTAATAACAATCAGAAAGAAAAAGGGGATTTAATGTAAAAAAGAGAAATCACTTTTTCACCGCAGTCTCCTTAGGTAGGAAGAAAAAGATCAAACAATATGGGCGAACAAGGCTTTTTGATTGCGAAAAGGGGGAAATGGAAATCGTGTAAGTTCGTTCCCCAAGCCAATCGCCTCGAGACTCGTTTTTGTTTGTTTTTTTCACCGAGAAGTATCAAGAAGGGCCATAATTAATTTCGTTGGCGGATTCGGTGGGGAAAAGTTGAAGGAAACTTTTCTGTCGTGACGTCGAGGGTTGTTTAACCGGAACGGCGACATCAAGGAACTTTTAAGATTTATGACTTCCCCTATTAAATAATACAGATTTAAATAATATTTTAGTGCCATGGTTCCAAGTATCTGGCAAGAAGGGGGTTTCCTAAATGAAAATTAGTTTAGCAGAGCCACCCTTCCGACGGCACCTTTTCCCTCCCGGAGATGAAATATTGCTTCGGTACTTTAGCGGATGGAGGGGCGGTTGTAACAATTTGTATCTATAAAGGTCGTTTTACCGCCTCCGCCGCCCTTTTCTTTCTGTAAATTCAACCGGAAGTTCTTTAGGAAGATCGATTAATTCAGTCGACGTTCCAATTACAAAAGGAATCACAAATGGAGTCTACGAGTGGAATCAGCGCTTTTGGGCCTCCCCTGAAGGCCTTTTCGGTTTATTGCACGTCATCATTCTTGGCAGATTTAGCCCGATAGCGCCCGAGTATTATTTTAAAACGGCCTCAACGATTAATCAAAAAGGAAGTCAAACGTCATTTTTCATGATCAAAATCTGAAACGTTTATGGCGAAACGAACCGAAACGAAGTCTGTAATGCAGGATATTGGTTTCTGCGGACTCTACCGCATTCCAGTACCTATTATGTACCTGGGTTAGGAGAACCCAATCAGGTGAGAAATGAGGGGTACTAGATCGGTGGGGTTAGTCAGGGGTTGGCGTGTTGAGATGTTTGGGAGCTCGGTATACAGAGACGGTATACACAGGGTATACCAGAGAAGGTATACACAGGGTATACAGAGACGGTATGCACAGGGTATACAGAGACGGTATGCACAGGGTATACAGAGACGGTATACACAGGGTATACAGTGACGGTACCTATACACCGGGTATACATAAGGTCACTAAATTTGGTGGATATTGAATCACGATTACTCTTACCTAGAACGGGAAGTGTTGGCACGCAGTCCATTCTAACATCGGAAACAGCTCCTGTTATACTCTGGCTGACGTAAACGAAACAGTATTCGACGAATTTCTCAGAAAAAAGCGAACAGTCGAAGCTATAAAAAAAATTCAAATAACTTTTTGATAAATCCAGGCTATAGTTACCGTAATGAATGTCGGCCGCGTAGGACTCGTTGTTCGGAGACGTAGTGGAGGCTCGAGGGTGGTGCTAATGAAGAAACGTCGGCTCGAAGCCTCGAGAAAAGTCTGACTCGATCGCCTTGAGGTAGGATGCAGGGAGGGTATTGGAAAAGCACGGGGACCCCTGAATGTCCGTCACACGGGAAAATCGATCGGGCATGTACGTTGAAGACGAATCGTTCGCTCCAGACTGCCTTCAGCGAGTTTTTCGCCGTCGTCGCCGCAATCGGCTCTCCGCTGTCTTGGATACTCGGACGTAACGCAAGCGCATAATGACCAGCCATACCGAACAAGTCGCATTTTAAGGTTATCTCACGATTTTCCGGATAACCTCTTATCTGCTCCGAATAAACCAACTACAAAAAGAACATCGTAAATATTAACCTTATAATGGTTTTCCTGCAATATTTGATCACCAGAATCAATATTTTAAGTTAAGGGATAATATTACTGTCAACAAGCTACCCACTAATCAGAGCTTAGCGTTTTATCGCCCTCAACAGGTCGAATAATATATAAAAAGCCTTGACAGCTTATAAATTTTGTTCATTGTGAAAAGGTCACGTAGAAAAACTTCACTACAACTTGAGCCCATCAAAAACTTTTCGTTTCCAATTGATGAACAGCTTTATAAGCGAGTTGAAAACTTTCCCCACAATTGTTACCTGCTTATGGGTGTTATTGGGATAAGTGCAGGCGTGAGGAGAGTGTCCGCAGTACAAAAGGTCGAGCCAAGTTTCCGGCTCGCGTGTCCCCAACGCCGGCTCGCACTGCGTCTGCTGGAAGCCCAACTTGGCAGTGACAGCATCTTCCGGGTACGTTTGAATCTCGTGCGGCTCCAGGCTCAGCATCGCTCCCGGCCATCTCACGTCGAGTTCTGTGACCTAAAACGAAAGCTTTATAAAGAGATTCGTCGGGATGATCCTTCTTAGCAGTTTTCGGGGATTCTCAACTATGAACAAGTTAATTCCCCTTCTCCATTTACGGACCCCTTGACAACCTGTCATTCCCTTTAAATATCGCTCTCCAACTTTAGTTAAGGTGCTTAAACGCTAAATTAATACCTAAGTATCGATTTTAACGTCCAAATATTGTCTTTTGTCTTTCTTCTTTGTCTTTTATCAAGTTCTAACTGTGAAAACCGTGATATAACGTAAACAAGTCCCGTCAAAAAACCCTCCGTGTAAAAAACACCCCGCCTCGCAAAACTCCTTCTTCTTCAGCCGGAAAAAGATATGATATCAACTTTCCCGCCCGCCGATGTGCGAGAGGTCGGTATGATTTAGAGAAAGAGGAGAGATGAAGCGCCCTTGCTCCCATTTTCAAAGCTCCCCTTGGCGGCATCGCGAAATACTTGTTTACAGGGTGCATTAGATGGGTAGCTATGCAAATACCTTGATCAGTGATTACTGGTTAGGATTGTGGAACTATTGAATGAAAATACATCATTGGAAGAGGAAAACAGTAAGTTGAATTTTTCACGACTGGTTTTGAAGGTTTCATATGCTGAACAACTAACTTTTTGTACATTTGTAACTTTTGCACTTTTTGTACTAACTTTGTAAGTGCAATTTCTGTTAAGACGTTAACGTTAGTTCTGGGTAACTTAAGTTAGGAGACGGATGGCAAATGCTCAGGAGCATCTCCTTGCTCAGTAATCACTATTCAGGTGTTATCGTATTTAAAAAGTAATAGTGGAGGAAACCTGCATAAACCATGATAATTGAATTTAAGAATTATGTTATCGATCAATCTGAAAGACTTACTACAGATGCATTATGTGCAGAGGTAACTGATTTCCCTGATAAAAAGTATTTCGCGATGCCGCCAAGGGGAGCTTTGAAAATGGGAGCAAGGGCGCTTCATCTCTCCTCTTTCTCTAAATCATACCGACCTCTCGCACATCGGCGGGCGGGAAAGTTGATATCATATCTTTTTCCGGCTGAAGAAGAAGGAGTTTTGCGAGGCGGGGTGTTTTTTACACGGAGGGTTTTTGTACGGATATCACATCTTTTTGTAGTTGAAATTGTAGTTGACTTGGAACGTCCATAAGCAAGAATAGTAACATGTTGTGCTATAATTAAGCTAACTTGAGTAGCATTTAGCAAGACAGAACTGTACGTTCTCACCTACATTTTTGTTAAATTATCGGTAGGTATAGCAGCAACGCTGCAATAAAAATGTTATATTAATTGATTTTTTAAAAAAATGTTAATTTTTTCGAAATTAAAAACTTGGACTTAATTTTATGTTTTTGCGGTGATGAACCATTATAATTATGGCAATAATCTCAAATTTTAATTCGATTTCAATTTGAACTTTCAAGTTGATTGATTACGTCACCATATCAATGGGCAACCTAAAAGCCTAAGTGGCTGCAAGCAACCTGAAATTGATTTTTTTGGATTCAGCTATGCGTTAAATCTTTCAGCGGGTTAAATCTTTGTTTAAATTTGGGTGGTTTGGGTGTTTTTGGTGATTTGGGTGTTTTTGGTGATTTGGGTGGTTTGGGTGTTTTTGGTGATTTGGGTGGTTTGGTGTTTTTGGTGATTTGGGTGGTTTGGTGTTTTTGGTGATTTGGGTGTTTTTGGTAATTTGGGTGGTTTGGGTGTTTTTGGTGATTTGGGTGTTTTTGGTAATTTGGGTGGTTTGGGTGTTTTTGGTAATTTGGGTGGTTTGGGTGTTTTTGGTATTTGGGTGTTTTTGTATTTGGGTGGTTTGGGTGGTTTGGGTGTTTTTGGTGATTTGGGTGGTTTTTTGGTGATTTGGGTGGTTTGGGTGTTTTGGTGATTTGGGTGGTTTGGGTGTTTTTGGTGATTTGGGTGGTTTGGGTGTTTTTGGTGATTTGGGTGTTGGGTGTTTTTGGTGATTGGGTGGTTTGTGGTGTTATTTGGGTGATTTGGGTGGTTTTGGGTGTTTGGTGTTTGGTGTTTTTGGTGTTTGGGTGTTTTTGGTGATTTGGGTGGTTTGGGTGTTTTTGGTGATTTGGGTGGTTTGGGTGTTTTTGGTGATTTGGGTGGTTTGGGTGTTTTTGGTGATTGGTGTGGTTTTGGTGATTTGGGTGTTTTTGGTAATTTGGGTGGTTTGGGTGTTTTTGGTAATTTGGGTGTTTGGGTGTTGTTTGGTGGTTTGGGTGTTTTTGGTGATTTGGGTGGTTTGGTGTTTTTGGTGATTTGGGTGGTTTTGGGTGATTTGGTGGTTTGGGTGTTTTGGTGATTTGGGTGGTTTTGGTGATTTGGTGGTTTGGGTGTTTTTGAGATTTGGGTGGTTTGGGTGTTTTTGTGATATGGGCGTGTGGTGTGGTGGTTTTTGGTAATTTTTGTGTTTGAGGGAGGATTAGTAGAGTGAGAAGTGGTGTTGGGTGGTGGTGAATTGGGGTGGTTGGGGTGTTTGTCGGAATGTGGGTTGGGTGTTTGGGTGATTTGGGTGTTTGTGGTGATTTGGGTGGTGTGGTGGTGACGTTGTGTTTAGGTGTTGTGCCGAGTGCCTAGGAGTGAATGTTTTGAGGCGGGTGCGGGGCGTCAACGTCGAGGTTGTGAGGGCGCAGTACACGTTGCGCAGTAGCCCTAAAATTGCAGTGTTTTTGTCATAACTTTTGCGACGCAGCTATCTGGGTTAAATCTTTCAAAAGGCACTGGGCTAAAATTGCAACGAAGGTCGCCTGTAAATTTCAAGTCGATCGGTGCAGAAGTAGAGGCTGTAGCGCTGGCTAACTGATAAGG
>JAGWEN010000064.1:276206-386104 GCA_018703685.1 Orius laevigatus | reverse complement strand
GTTGTCGATTTTAAATTTTTGATCGCAGATATTCATGTGTTCGCTCGTAGATTGAAAAGAGGTTAAGATAGTTAAATTAATTAAATTAACCTAAAATATGGGGCCTAAATGAGCCAATGAGAAGAGTTTTGTCGTGGAAGTAACTAAAGTTGAACATTTTACTAAATAGCGAGAATAATACGTTATAGGTAACAAATGTAATCATTGAAACAGCAATTTGAGAACAAAAAATTAAAAAGTTAATAGTTAAAGCCTCTTTTATCATAAAGAGGTTATAATCACAATGATTTAGTGCATATTCTATTATATACAATCAAATTTATACAAAATGGGGATTTAAGAAGTTCTAAGATGTACATTTTATGAAGTTTTAATGGATCTACTTAATTTTTACAAAAATGTGAGATGATAATATGAAAAATATTTCTTAAATGGGTCATTGTACAATGTTTTGACGAACTATTTATGTGTTAAAATTTTATATAGTCCAAACTTGAACTTTTTCAGCGACTACACACCAGTTGGCGTGATCATAATATGATGATATAATATGTAAGTTTTCGACGTAACGTTCAATAAGTTGATCTAATTCTCCTTCTCTGAAAACGTGGTAGTATCTATGGAATGTGATGGCGCCTCCTCCGCTGTCGGAAAGAAGGGAATCTTGAGATGTGGAACCGCTTAGGGATGTTTCACAGCTTTGTGCTTTGGCGAGGAGTTCTGACGGTTCTTGGGTTGAAGCTCTTTGGCGAACGAGTTTGTTCATGCAAGTTCTTGGAATGGGCATCTCTTCGGAAGATGATCTTCCGTCACATCGGGCCATACGACGGTCTGCGAACCGAGCGTCTTTGCTGCAATCGCTTGCTTTGTCTGAAGTGAACGATGCTGTGCTTGGAGTTTTCCCGGCGGAGCTGGTATTCTGCCGGCTAAAATCGCTCCCCGTCCTATCCGATACGTCTCCCGCATCGCTAGACTCGAGCGAATTGCCAGGCCTGAGAAGCGAATTTTGACTACTGCTTGTGATATCGCCGAACGAGACGGTGTCTCTTCTAGAATCACGGCTACCATCACTTCCCGCTTTATCAGAATAGTCTCCAGCTTCACTCGACTCAATGCTAAGCCCAGGCCGTAAAGAAAGAATACTTCCGGAATCACATATTTGTATAGTTTCTCTTCTCGAGCCAGGTCTACTTCCACCCTCGCTGCTACTACCAGTCCTTTCTGAAATGTCACCAGCTTCACTAGACTCGAGCGATATCCCCAAATGGAGTTGATTACTTTCGCTTTCTTTCGGCACTTCCTGAGGTTCGCTCATTTCAATCGATATACTCGGACGTCGAGGCATATCTTTTGCAGAAAGAAGCTCGAATTTGGTCACTTCTTCTTTAGCTTTTGCATCATTTTGCGCTTCAGTCAAGGCAGCTCGGTTTAGCACCACTTTACCCGGCAATATGGTGTTTCTTCTCGAATCTGTCCAGTTTCCTTCACTCTCAGTGCTTTCGGGGTCACTCAACTCACCAGAATTTTCCCTCGAACCTAGCACACTATGGATTGAAGAAACCGAATCTTCTTTTTTCACTTCGGCTTCTTTAAATGATAAATTTTTGACTTTTTCTGCAGATTCATCGGGTTCTACCAAGCTAGGAACGAGGACGACAAGATTTTGGCTTTCCTCGTATTCTTCTAGAAGAGGTATTTGCTCTTCTGATAAATACTCGTTTGATTCAGAAGACATTCTTTGTTTGCTAGATAATGGTAAAATTTGTTTGTCTAGGACTAAATCTATATTTTTTCTTGATTTTAGATTTTCATCACATTCGTCCTCTTGGCATTTTTCATTCGTGGCAGCTCCTTCTCCTTTAGTTCTCCCTTTAGGCTCAAAAGAATTTTCAAATTTATCGATCAATTCTTTTTCTTCTTCATACATTTTTAAATCTCTTTCATTTTGTTCTTGCAGTTCATAACTTAACTTTGTAAGGTCTTGCAGGTCTTCGCTTAGCTTGCATAAATAAGGATCTTGGAGTTCTGATATGATAGTTGAGCTACCAACAAATACAGGGGAAGCAGGTTGGATTGAGCTTTGTTCTCTATATCGGTCGATTTCCGCCAGAAGTTTTTCGCTCAGTTTTTCAGCAAAGTCTGCCAAATGCTGGCGACATTCTTCATCCCATCTTTTATCGAGATATTCTTCCTGCGAGATAACGTTTTCTTCTAGAGAGTTTTTCTTGGAGAAACTCTTTCTGGATGTTTTCGCTTTTTCGGATGGGCTTTTGTCGAAAGGTGTGTCTTGAAGGGCTATCCGAGCGTCCGATTTGATGCTATATTGTTTCCTTTTGGCTTGAGGGCTCGATTGAATGACCGCGTCTACCGTTTCTTCTAAGCTGTTCGCTACACCAGCAGCGGCTTCTAAAAGAGGAGATAAACGAGTTGAAACGGTCGCTTCTGGTTCTTCTAGTTCAAGCCGCAGTTCCGCAGAGTCGTCAGACTCAGTTTTCATTTCAACACTTTCTTCGCTCTTTTCTTTTTCATCGCTTCGCTTCGATTCGCCATTTTCTAAAACATCAAAATCAAAAATAATTTTATCGAAAAAAGACAACGAACCTGTATCGTCGTCATTTTTGATCGAAATAACACTCCCGACGGAATCGGGTGAAGACAACCCGGACGAATCGCTGTCCATATCGTCGGTCTCCGGATTAAATATTTCGAGAGAAAGAAGCCTCGGGACATGTCTTTGCGGAGGAGAATCCGTCCTCCCATACATAGTCGCCGATCGCCTCACAAGTGGATATTGAGATCTCATCGACACATTCCGTAATCCAGTAGAACCTATTAAAATTTAAATCAAAACATCACAAAAACTGGCATTCAATGGCTCTGCTAAGGACAATAAGCATACCTACCTTCTAGCAGATCTACATTTTCACAAAAGAAAAACAGAAATCTGACACTACTAAAAAAGCTACGCAGTTAACCACAGCCTTGGCTTGTGCCAAGGGGGACACTTATGAATTCAAATGACACAGCATGCACAAGAGGATAAAAAGGTATAGCAATCTAATATTGGACGATATGTTATTTTTAATTATGAAATACATGATGTATACATTTTTTTTATATTTTAAGAGGGTTTTCCACTACTAGGTGATATCACCCTCGCGTCAGTGGTGTTTTCCCATCGGAAAAGTCCATTTTAAGTATATTGGGTTCAATTTGGGGACTGCCCGCCATGAACCCTGGACCCCATTGATGAACGCCGTATCGCCGTCGGCCACCACGACGCTGATGATGATGACATATACATATAAACATGCGACAGTAATGCAAGAAAGGCAAATTAAGATAAAAGCGCACTCTTACATGGATTTTGTACTGCTGGGGGTTCTTTTCTCGGCGGTTCCTCTTTTTTGAGATCGGATGAAGGAATCGGGCCAATTTTAACAGCAGCCAATGGTTTTTTATGCGCCGTAGGAGATATTCCTGGAGAAAGAGAAGGCAGAGGGATTTTTTCGTTTGTTTCTTGTGTGATTGATAATGCTGGAAGTTCTTTTTTTGCTGGAAACAAGGTTTTGGTTGGGTTTGAAGGGCTTGTTTCGAATGTTGAGAGATCTGTGGGCGAAGGTGGGCCCACTTGAGGGATATTGTAGTTTCCGATTTTTGTAGGCAATGGTTTATTGAGTCCATTGTTTGGAATTTTAAATGAGCTTCTGGCCGTAGGGGATGTTAAAAATGTCGTTTGATATGGTCTAGGAGATGAGGGTTGTGGGAAATATTTTATTTTTGGAGAAGTCGGTGTGGTCGATGAGCTCATTAGTTGTACAGGGTGTTTGATTTTTGGAGAGGAGGGGTGGGAAGGGAGGCCAAAAGATATTTGAGAAGGGTTCTTCATTTTGGGCGAGACTGGAGGAGGGAATTTGATCTTTGGTGAAGTTGGCTGAGGCGACGCAGGATTTGACAATAAAGTCGGCGATGTGTTGGTCGAATGTTGCTCTAAAGTGTCGGATTTTGGGACAAAAATGACAGATGCGAAGCTATCTTCGGAATCGACGCTTGTGTCGCTTTGTAAGCTGCTGTCTTTCGAAGAATCCGAACCGTCTTCTCTGGAATGCCTTCTTTCTCCAGGCTGCTCTTTCTTTTCAAGCACAAAAGCCTTAAATTCGGTTTGCTGTGGAGGAGTAGGTTGAGGTGGAAGCCCTGAATCGCCGCTCGTCCATCCCTGAAGAATACGAACGAAACCATTTTTTATCGAAGCGCCTGCCACTTTTTCAATACCCGTAGTCGAACTTTTAATTTTATTCGTCAACCCGTTTTTCAGGAGTTGAAACCTTTTAGCAGTCGATGTCGAAAATAACGTATCTTTCAGCGAATCAAATGTTTTGTTATTTCTATTATAAATCAATTCCTCATTTAAAGACGCCTGTTTTTGAATATTTTGTCGAACTTTTTCTTTTTCCCTTAACCTCTCTGCGGACATTAGTTCTTCATTCATGGAACTTTGTTTAAAAACATTTCCTCTTCGGCTCATCCCAAATCCTGAGATTTTAAACTCTGGTAGCGATTTGACAAGATCTTTCATATCCATGGCTTTATCTCTTTCTTCGCTTTCGACATCATCTTCGCAGACAGATTTCTTCTGTTTTACCAATTTTGGTTTGTTGGGCGAAGTCGATTCCGTATCGCTGTTTTTAGAATCGTGAATTTCCAAGCTTGGGACGCTGGATTGAGATCGAACCATGCATTTTTGATCTGTCACTATTATGTCAGTCAGACTTTTCGATTTATGATTTAGGGTCGAGTCAGATTGATTCGGACAAACAAACATTTGCTTTTTCACGATAATAGTGTCTTGGTCGTCTTCCAGTCTTCTGAGTTCGATCGGCAAATCCTGGATGTCTTCACAACCATCGGGGTCATATCGCCGAGGGGGCGGCTCCTTTGAAGCACACGACGTCCACGATTCAAGAAACCAAGGCCTACTCCGTGCCGTTCCACCTCGTTTTACACCAGCAAGTTTCTGAAAAAAAATCATCCATCAGAATTCAAGAAAACTTCTTTAGAAACTACACATTAAACTGGTTGGTAATGCAAAACGTCATGTTCAGTCAAGTGAACCAGCAAATATCAACCATTTGGGTGATAACCAATGACCAACCATGCTCATAAGAAACAACCTTTGTCATCACTTATCAGTCAACCCAAGTCCTATTAGGCTTTTCATGACTACATTAGTAGCAGGGATAACGGAACAAAAACTTAATTTTTATAATCCTGTTTAACTACTTAATTTCCTAATCCACAAAATGTCCACCTAGTATACGTACTGAGCCAAAAATCACTAATTTGTGGCGACCACAGTCCTCTGTAGGTTCAATATATCAAATTTTGCAAACTACATGCTTTTCTAAAATGACTAAACACATAAAGTGGGAAAAGCAGTAAAATGCCCAAATACACCGTCACGTGGTGCACTAAAAAACCCAGAAAAGTCAAAATTGTTTTTTTAGATGATGCTGAATACCTAAATTCTCTGTTGATTAACTTCTTCCACTGCTGCCATCTCTTGGATGTTTCTAGCACTACAATAAAGGTGATAATACAGCTAAAGTTAAATCAAAAACCTACACTAGAAATTCATGATTTTATTAGAAAAATTCGTTTTTTCCCTAAATCTATAAGACTTCATATTTTAGAGTACATTAAAAAAAACTAAATTTTGAAACATCAACATGCTCGGCTTTCCCACTCCTTTGGAATACCTGTGACAACGATATCAGAAATTTTAAAATAATGCCGAGGAAAAAAGGGGGCGCAGTCGGAGATGCCTGGGGCCTTGTCGAATAAGAAGCGCCATGCTTAACACCTGCATCCTACAAACAAAAGTTGTTTCCCACCTCAACTTCATATTCAAAATAAAAGCAGAAAACGTTTCTTATAGGTTAATAGAGCCGCGATGCCTAAAAAGAAACAATAAAATGGCTCACTTTTAAGGCTCTTCGGACGAAACTGTAGCAGCTTTCGTTTGGGCTGGACAATGAGGAGCTACTTGGTGAAGGAACGACTTCTTTGTGTTTACATTTACCCCTTTGCCTGGCTCCAGAGCCCCTGAAAGCAAATGTTTAACAGAATAGATGTGAGATAGGTTACCTTGCTGAAGGACATGAATCACTATCGGATGTGTGCATGCAAGCAGCATAAAGATGGTGGTGAGAATCTTCTTCGCTTGTCGTAGTCGTCGGCGTTAATTCGAGCGAGGGTGTGCTTAAAGTTTTCGGACGATGCCATGGAACCAACACATCTTGAGATTCGAACTGAAATAATTTGTCATTTCTGCAAAGGATTTCTTTCTCTACAAACCTTTCTGTGTCTTTGCTCCATTGCCCAGACAGTTATCACAAGTCTCCCTCCGATTCTTAAAACACGAGCTAGCTCTTTGATAGCACCAATTCGCCGTTCAGTCGTTGCAAAATGATGTACGACTGCGATTGACAGGACAGCATCGAAACTTTCATCCCGAAAGGGTAAGGCAAGATTATCACAGACCAAAACTTCATTTTGATCCTCTCGGGCATGTTCCGCTAGTCTGCTGCACCTGTCGCCTCCAATTTTGTAAACTGATGGATTAACACTTAGGTACTTTCCGTTTCCACATCCTAGAAAAAGGTCATTAATGATGACGTAGATAATGAAAGTGGCGGACATACCGACATCGCAGACCAATGATCCGGGCTCCAGTTGATTGAGGAACTGAGTGACTCGGGGCCATGGAGGATGCTGCCTTTGGTCCCCCCCTCCCATCTGATGGTAGACTTCATGGACGTAGGCTTGCTCCAAAGCCAGGCACCGGGCCTCCCGTTCCACCATCGCACCCTCTCACTTCATCACCTCACTCTCTGCAAATTAATAGGAAAACAAATTATCCAGTTGTAAAAAACCCCGTCCTACACTTCTTTTCACGATTGATGTTAAAATGTCGTAGGTACGATAACTAAAAATTAGAATTAACAATAATGATGAATTATTGCAGAGGTTCCCAAACTTTTTCACAGAGCGCCCCCCTTTTAAACAAATGAACAAATGTTCTGAATGTTAACTTTGAGGTTTTTGAAGGAAATTTGGGTTTTAAAATGTTGATTTTGAGGTTTTTATCAAAATAAATTGCACATAAAACGTTGATTTTGAGATTTTTTGACAAAAAAAAAAGGCTCTTATAACCATGATTTGGAGGTTGACGAAAATTTGGCTTTATAAATGTTGATTTTGAGGTTTTGACAAAAATTAGGCCTTACAATTGTTGATTTTGAGGTTTTTGACGAAAATTAGGCTTTTTAAATGTTGATTTTGAGGTTTTTTGACGAAAATTAGGCTTAATAAATGTTGATTTCGAGGTTACCAAAATTGGGCTTTACAAATGTTGATTTTAAGGTTTTTCACGAAAATTTGTCTTTTTAAATGTTGATTTTGAGGTTTTTTGACGAAAATTAGGCTTCATAAATGTTGATTTCGAGGTTTTTTTTGACGAAAATTAGGTTTTTTTTATTTTTTTTAAGGCTATCAGCTTTGTAGCTATTTCAGCCTTGATAAATGCTTGTTATTTATCCTTTAAATTTTGTTTAGCAACTTGGATTCATTTAAGAATCCAAGTAGCCGCTCTAAAATGGAGACGTCGTCTCCTAGTGTGCGATGGAGCACTCGGGAGGTTATATTTCGTCATTTCAACATTTTTTAAGCCCAATTTTCGTCCAAAAACCTCAAAATCAAAGTTTTAACTCTTAAAACTTTTAAGACCCTTTTTTCGTCAAAAATCTCAAAATAAAGGTTTTAAGAGGCAAAATTTTGTCAAAAACCACTAAGTCAACTTCAAAGAGTCAATTTGTTTTTGTCAAAAACCTCAAAATCTACATTTTTAAAACCCCAAATTTTCTTCATAAACCTCAAAATTAACATTCAAAACTTTGGGGGGGAGGGGGGTGCAAAGGTTTCCATTTGTTAAAAGAGGGGCGCACTGTGAAAAAGTTTGGGAACCTCTATTCTAGACACTCTAGGAGGTTAAGGTAAAATTAGCATTAACAATAATGATGAATTATTGGAAAGGACACATATTGTGTCTTCTTATGGTTCATCCTCTTTCCAGACTTTCTGGGAGGCTGTGGTAAATCTTGGTACTAAGTGAGATTTACCACAGCCTCCTAGAGTGTCTAGAAAGAGGACGAACCAAGACACAAATGCCACTCCCTTCAAATAATTCATCATTATTAATTCTAATTTTTAATTATCGTAACTACGACATATATGATATAACGTGAGGTTGGGACTGAGAATTGTTGAAATAAATTTCCAAATCATGGATCAGCAACTCTTTATGGGTCAGTCACTTTATATCCAAAAGGCTTTTACGGGGAATCCGAACGATTGAGCTCTAATCGGCTAATCCTTTTTTCTTGTTTTCAGGAGAGGGTCGATTCGAGCCAAACCGGTGTTCAACTGAGCGTGTTAAAAATATTAAATAAAAATATATATTCAACAGGTCCAATTCACCAAAATGCAACTTACATCGTTTTTACAAGGTGTCTTATAGAGAAGAAAAATTGGATTTTACACAAATTAAAACTATGTTTCCAACCTGCTGGAACCTGATTGATCTATATTTAGGTGTTTGGTATGATATAACTCCCATGATATCACACAGGTGGTTATCAGCAAACAAATGCATCTGTTCCGAACAAAAAAATAGGGGCGCTTTTCAAGGTACATGTAGTAGAAATATTGTATATGAAACATGTATTTGGAAATCTGCTAATATAATAACGAAAAAGTTGAAAAAATGTAGGAATGTATCTAAATTAACAGCTGGAGTTGGATATGGAAGGCGGGGGAGGAGATTAACGACTCGATAACTCCTCGTAGCGATGCTCGTAGATCGACAAAGTAATGAGAAACCAATTTACGACTTCCTTAAAACTTCATAATGCGTTTATTTTTAATTGGACAGTTTTTCTTCAAAGCGATTGAAACTTTAAAAGTCAACACTCGAAGAAGTTAGATCAAGTAGGTACTATTAGTTACTCAAATACGTTAATCAATTATTATAAGCACTAAAGAGGAATTTTCTTTAGTTATTTTCTGAATTTTTCGCGATTTTACACTTCACTAATTAGCTATAAAGTGCGCTTAAGTAAATTGAAAATAACGATCCGAGGAAACTGATCCGACAAGGTCCGTAATTATAACTTCGTTTCGAAACACCGAAGACGCTTTTAACACGAACCTACCTTTTCTCATATCTTATTAGGGGAGAGGTGTCTACATCAAGAAATGGGTGATTTCGTGGGAACTTATTTTAGTATGAATTTCAGCGAGATGGTTGTACTAGTAACCAGTAGTCGTAAGTAATAATTGTTAACTCACCGTATACAGAGCTGTCCGACCGAAGATACTAATAGATAGGAGGGGCCGATGGAGTATCAAAACTTGTCGAGGCATTCCTGTGCCTGTAACAGACTATTAGAACAGTTTTTAGTTAAAATTGCTGGGTACAGAGCACGGTTAAAATAAAAATGTCTACACAAGATCGCAAATCTTCTCCAAAATCTTGTAGAGAAGCATTAGGTACTTGAGATGTTGATGCTAGGATTGGAGATTTTGGAAAATACTTGGGAAAAACCTACATTGGACCTCAGAGCAGTTTATGGACATTGTGGGCTCGTCCACCTTAGTCTCTGTTGCCGAAAATTTAAGGCATATCGGTGACAGCCGCTAAAACGCGTCAAAAACATCATTAGTTGCGTATTATCGACAGGCTTTCGCTGGGCATATAGCCCAAAATGTAGCTTTTCCCACTATGTTAGTTCCTTTTATCGAATAATTTTGTTTGCATAATCAAATTATTAACGGGGTTTTACTACTAGTGCGTCAAAGCAGGCTACAATTTTAACAAAGCGAAAATTTCTATTGTTTTAGCTAGAACTTCATGCAGCAACCAGAAGTTATGAAATCGAATATGGACAGTCCATCTAGAAAGTGGCCGGGCACACTTGGAGAATTGTAGGCTTTCTCAAATCTTATTTCCACCCAGCAACATCGGGTCATGAACCTAGAGGAAAATTTTTCAGAGAGGACCAAGGCTGGGATCCATCGAACACAACTGTCCAGGGTACAAGCCTTTTAAACAGCGGCACGTTTTGGGACTTGAAAAAAACACGACAGTCGCACCTTTTTTGATCTTCTGAATATCGCCCAGAATACCTTAATCACCACCATCGCAATACCCGAATCATCACCTTGATCACCATCAACATCTGAATATCATTCTAAATAACAGACTTCTTCACCCCTTCTCAAAATCCCAATAAGGAAAATAGCTCCTAACTTTATACAAATTTTTTCTGCGAATTTTATTATGTATACGATTAATAATAAGTTATAAATCCAAATAGGTATGACCCTCAGTCCTCAATCGATCAAAACAAAGCTTATTTGAGATTAAAAGAAAATGTTTGCCACGGACGAAGTCTATATTATATTGAAAACGTGCGGTCGTGGAGTAATTTATTTAAATCATCATAGATTTCCAAAAGTCATTAGCGGAGGGTGTTGATAGGTGGATTTGTTCCTCACAGAGGAAGTTGGGTAGAGAAAAAAGCGATAGAAATGACACCCTCACAAACATGATGCGGATCCAACGTGGAATCGACACTGCCACGGCATACTTCTCATTTTCCATCACCGATGGACGTGGAAGATCTTATGGATGCATGCATGAAGTACTTCAGATTAATGGAAAATGCGTCATCAAAGAAAAAGTCTTCAAAAGGACTTGCAATAACGCCAATGAGGCCGTTATTCGCGGTAATCTTCATGAATGAATTTGAAGATAGCCATAGCCCATAACAAAAAAATATCCAGAGACGTCATTTTTTTCCTCCCCAGGTTTCCTCCGAATTCTGACCTACATAAACCCTCCGACTTTTACACTCTTGGTTTCGTTTTTCCAATCGGAAGGAGAAAAGCAATCTTCCAAGACAACTGGGCGTGGTTCGCCTCTATTTATTTATATTTTATTTCATTTTTTATACTTTTTTTTCGTTAAGGTTTTAAAAGAAGAGTAGTAGTGTACGTTTCAGATCGATAGTCATTTGTGAAATAACAGGGGTAACCTCTCGGCACACCTCCCCCTCTCTAATATTATCAAAGCCAGGAAAGACGCATCACAACTTCAACGAAAATATTATTGCTTCAAGCTCAAAATTATACACCTAAGACAAATTACCATAGAGTTACGTAAACAAACGAGTTTCCTTGTCAATTAACCAAATCATTGACAACCAAGTCATATAACAAAGATGAAGCATCAAATAACTGCACCAAAAAATTTTTTTTATTTTATATTCATAATAAAATTTAATAATTAATTAAACAGAGAATTTTGTTTTGCTTAATAAATTAATTTTTGCATCAATGACCCACCTAGGTTTTTGAAAATTAGTAGCCAAAAATTATGATTTAAAAAAAAAAACTTGATCGTTGAATAAAATTTGATTCGAAAAATGTGGAGCAGTTGACTAGGTAATTAGGTCAGTGAACTTGATACTAGATATGACATTAAAAGTTAAGAGGAAAATAAATAATTTTTTAAATGAACTTACGGCTAGAGGATTTGAGAGCACTAGACCGAACTCGAGTGAATCTGTTTGACGTGTTTCGATAGAACGAAACCGTGCGAGCTCCTCCAAATTGGTGGCATGGCTTTAGCTATACACATTAAGAATTCTTTTCGTGTAAAAAAGGTTGAAGGAGAAGCTAGAGCGGTTATAGCACGAACTGGGACAGACGAAATGATAAAAAGAACACTGAATTCGGGAAAAGCGCTAAAAAAAACAAAGATTGAGAGCGACCGATCTAACTAAGCGGAGCATAAGGGGTTACGTCGGGGGTTGCTCGTTCTAGACTATTTGCCGCCCCCTACTGGAGATGCCACTACGTATCGCCTCCTCCACCCCCCGAGCCGAATAGTCGCCTTTTCGACCAGAAGGCTTCTCTACTTTCACGCTTTTTTTCCCAGGAGAATTCGATTTTTATGTCGAACCAGAGTTGTGCCCATAAATATCAATATGAATGGCGAAAAACTAAAAATTTTGGCGGCAAAGGGAGGTGGACCGATGCTGTCCTCGACGTTCAAAAATATTTATTACGGATTGGCGATCCGGAGGATGAGAAGGAAGTGTGGGCAGAATATTTTCGATGATCCTTGCCACCAGCTTTGGGGCGATTGGTGCAAGTATGTACAAGCAATAAGCATGGGCCATGGTGACCAATTTCATCTGCCTTGTCCAGTGATGGAGGCAATATAACTTCTTTCGGGACCTGACAAATGACAAGGAGCTCTAAATGCGACATTTTGGGGTGTTCGATGTTTGGTAGGTTGGTTTGGTAGTTTGGTTTGGTAGTTTGGTTTGGTAGTTTGGTTTGGTAGTTTGGTTTGGTAGTTTGGTTTGGTAGGTTGGTTTGGTAGGTTGGTTTGGTAGTTTGGTTTGGTAGGTTGGTTTGGTAGGTTGGTTTGGTAGGTTGGTTTGGTAGGTTGGTTTGGTAGGTTGGTTTGGTAGTTTGGTTTGGTAGGTTGGTTTGGTAGGTTGGTTTGGTAGGTTGGTTTGGTAGGTTAATTTGGTCGGTGATATTGATCTATCAAACCTACCAACCAGGTAGGTTTTATACCTGGTACCAGGTCTACCAACCTATCAAACAACCAAACCAACGAACTAAACGAACAAACGAACCTACCAACCGAACAAATTAGCCAACCAATCAACCGAGCAACCGAGCTACCAACTAACCAACGTACCAAACCAACAAAATTTTAGTCAATATTTTATACCTGTACTGTAATATTGTGTACCTGACAATTCTACATATGTCCATACACCAATTGTGTTATTGACAAGTAAAATAAACTAACCTACCAACCAACCTACCGAACCCCCAACCAAACAAACCTACCTACCAGCTAGCTAACCCAACCAACCTATCAACAAACCAACCAACGAAACCAACCAACCAAACAAATAAACGAACGCAACAAACCAAACCCAAACGATCAATGCAATCATCCTTCAATGAATAGGATTTAAATGACAGCGGCAAATTTGGCCGATAGGTTGCGCGCACAACATGACGGGGGCCCCGATGCAAGTTACACAAGATATATGGAAAAAAGACTTTTTCGGACCTCTTTTTTCTTTAAATCTTGGCCCCGATGAGCAATCCAGGTGTTTTAAGCATCGATTTAATACATCGATGGTTAAAAAGGACTCCGCCTGGCAGTGTCGGCTCGGTGGGGGATCGCCCTTAGGTTGGCATCCCTGATCGGAAATCTACACCAGCCATCGCCCCGTTTCGTTTCTCCTCCGCCGTCTAACGGTATGACAAATTAAACGAGTTCTCCTCTCATCTCGTAAACGTCTCCTCAAAACAAAAGCTGTCAAAGTTGAAAAAAGTTTTCGAATTTGCCGGAAGGAAAGGATCCCTCGGAAAAGGGCGCACGTGACGGTTTCGCCACATCGAGGGGACACTACATCGCGTTTTTTCTCTCTCTCTCTCTCAAGCACATTTCTCGTGAAGGATTCGCCGAGTTTCCGGGTGTTTTTCCAGTTCGGAACTTTTTTTTCTCTCCACATTTTCCGGCCGACATTCTCAGCCATTTCGGTATTTTGTGTTATGTTCAAATCCTTACGGCTCCCCTTGAATTTTTAATCGTTCTCATTTTTCCGGTTCGTGCGAACCATCCACACCCAGAGAAAAATCAAATTTTAAAATTATAAAGTCTTTCTATATTCAAGGTAATTGAAAAATGCATTTTTAAATGTTTTTTTATTCAATCAAAGTTCACCTACAGATATAGGTTATCTGTTTTTATAACATCCGTTTATTATCGTTCCTCGCCCATTTTCCTGTTTTTTTTTATCTTCCACTTTAGACATTAAAATTTTTCTTTTTTTTAATTATAATTATTTTATAGAAAAACGGGAAAGATGAGAGAATACAAAATAGTGGTGCTCGGGAGCGGAGGTGTCGGTAAATCCGCGCTTACGGTTCAGTTCGTCCAGGGAATCTTCGTCGAAAAATACGACCCGACCATCGAGGACAGCTATAGGAAGCAGGTCGAAGTCGACGGACAGCAATGCATGCTTGAAATTCTCGACACCGCTGGAACCGTAAGTTGTATTAAATGTCAAAATTCCGCCCCTTAATTTTCCGACCCGGCCCCCTCCCATTATTTTTCTTCAATTGTTTCGATTTCCGTTCTACATTTTATTACGAGTTTCCGCCCATTTTTCCCCTCTATTTCGTCATCTGTTATTACTCATTGGGAAATTAATGTCTTGTATTTTATACGAAAGTGCTTTATAAGTCATAACCTTTAAATTTGTTTATTTTCTTGTTTCCTTTAAGTGTTGTGGATACAATTCATTCTTTTTTGATTGCTCACTGTCTCTAGACTAAAGCAACTTTAGTTTGGAATGCTAAAGGGAAATTGGTTTTTTCTCAGCTCACAGTGGTCTAATCGACTTGAAATTTTTAGGGCATTTTCGTACCATATTAAAGAAGATTTGTGCCAAATGTCAAGTTAATCGGTGGACAGCGAGCTGAGAAATATAGAATTGACTAGATTGTTCCTTTAGGTCCTTGTGTTCTACTGCACTGCATCTTTTTTGTGGAACCCTAAAGGGAAATGGGGTTTTCTCAGCTCCCAGTGGTCAGATCGAATTGAAATTTGTAGGGCTTTTTCTTACCATATTAAAGGAAATCTGTGCAAAATTTCAAGTTAATCGGTGGACAGGGAGCTGAGAAAAACAGGATTGACTAGAATTTTAGGTCCTTGTGTTCTACTGCACTGGCAGCATCTTTTGTGTGGAACCCTAAAGGGAAATGGGGTTTTCTCAGCTCCCAGTGGTCCGATCGACTTGAAATTTCTAGGGCTTTTTCTTACCATATTAAAGGAAATCTGTGCCAAATTTCAAGTTAATTGGTTGACAGGCAGCTGAGAAACACGAAATTTACTAGAATTTTATGTCCTTGTGTTCTACTGCACTGGCAGCATCTTTTGTGTGGAACCCTAAAGGGAAATGGGGTTTTCTCAGCTCCCAGTGGTCCGATCGACTTGAAATTTTTTGGGCTTTTTCTTACCATATTAAAGAAAATCTGTGCCAAATTTCAGGTTAATTGGTGGACAGGGAGCTGAGAAACACAGGATTGACTAGAATTTTAGGTCCTTGTGTTCTACTGCACTGGCAGCATCTTTTGTGTGGAAACCTAAAGGGAAATGGGGTTTTCTCAGCTCCCAGTGGTCCTATCGACTTGAAATTTGTAGGGCTTTTTCTTACCATATTAAAGCAAAGCTGTGCCAAATTTCAGGTTAATTGGTTGACAGGGAGCTGAGAAATACAGTATTGACGAGACTGTTCCTTTAGGTCCTTGTGTTCTACTGCACTGGCAGCATCTTTTGTGTGGAACCCTAAAGGGAAATGGGGTTTCCTCAGCTCCCAGGGGTCCGATCGACTTGAAATTTTTGGGGCTTTTTCTTACCATATTAAAGAAGATCTCTCCCAAATTTTAAGTAAATCGGTCATCAGGGAGCTGAGAAACACGGAATTGACTAGAATTTTAGGTCCTTGTGTTCTACTGCACTTGCAGCATCTTTTGTGTGGAACCCTAAAGGGAAATGGGCTTTTCTCAGCTCCCAGTGGTCCAATCGACTTGAAATTTTTAGGGCTTTTTCTTACCATATTAAAGAAGATCCCTCCCAAATTTTAAGTTAATCGGTCATCAAGGAGCTGAGTAAATGCAACTTTTTGGTTGAGGTCCCCTCATCCTCAATTGTGCTTTCTATGGAAATAGAAAGTTTAAAATCTTCCAGGAAAGGCACTTTTTTGTCATTTTCTTCCTCAAAAGGGCCTCCTATCGGTTTAACCAACTAGGCCCTTCTTTCTACACCTTAAAAGTGATATTCTTACAAAATCTATTCATTCTGATGATTCATAAATAGTCTGTGCTCTTCATAAGTTGGTACTAATGACATAAATAATGAATATAATATTTCATATAATAAGCAAAATTAATTCTTTTTTAAATTAAATGTTCTCTAGAATAACATATTTTGTTAAATGATATCCGACCCTTCACCTGACTCAGACTTTCTTATTTTCAAAAGTGGTTAAAACTCGAAAATTAATTATTCGCCGTAGTGGGCTCATATTTGCTCAATCAGACAGGCCTTAATTAAGCTGTTAATTGCCTTGTAAATTAACAAAAACTTTGAACTCAATTATTGTACAACCCTATGGTTTTAATGCAAGAATAAGAAGGAAATATTTGATTTACCTTGTTCGTTCCAACTATCCCCAGGGGGGTGAGGCAAGATTGCTCCTTGGAGTAAAATAACCATGTTTACCATATCCTTCTTCCCTTTAGAAGTCCCCCAATAATAATTTCATAAAATGATTTCTGTTTTCTTTTTCAGGAGCAATTCACTGCTATGCGTGATTTGTATATGAAAAACGGCCAAGGGTTCGTTCTAGTATATTCAATAACCGCACAATCAACGTTTAATGATCTTCAAGACTTGAGAGAGCAAATTCTTAGAGTAAAGGTAAAATGTCGATTTAATGAAAAACAACGATTTTACTTTTTGTTTTTTAGGATACAGATGATGTACCTATGGTGCTAGTTGGTAACAAATGTGATTTGGAAGACGAAAGAGTCGTGGGGAAAGAACAAGGGGCCAATTTGGCCCGTCAATTTAATTGTGCTTTCATGGAGACTTCAGCCAAGGCTAAAATTAATGTTATTGATGTAAGTTTTTTTTTCTTTTCCAAACCTTAAGGCATTTTCTCTGCTTCCTGAGGACCGATTGACCTTATTTTGCACAAATTGATGCGATATGAAAAAGCTCTTAAAATTTCAAGTCGATGGTTCATAATGGAGCTGAGAAAAAGTCTTCCTGTGCTCAGTGACATGTGAAAATTAATTTTTTTTTATTTCAGATATTCTACGACCTTGTTAGACAAATTAACAAGAAGTCTCCTGAAAAGAAACAGAAACAAAAAAAGAAGTCACCTTGTGTTCTTGTTTAAGTCTTCAAGAGAGAGAAAAAAGAAAAAAAAAATTAATAATTTATTGAAACTTCCCTTTGCAATTGTCTTAGCTCCTTGTTTATAGACTTTGGGGGGTTTCAATTGAAATATAATTATCACAATATGTTATTTAAAATATTAGATATTTTTTTATTCAAAGTTTAACTTCTTTATAAAAGCTTAAATTGTTTTCTTTTCATAATCATCACCTTTTCGTTCTTTAAATCGGCTTTATTTAATCGCTACTTAATGGTTTTCGAAAAAAAAGTTTATTTTTGGGAATAAAGCTTATTTTAACCAAAAGTTTACCAGCACAACTAAAAATTTTAGTCACGAAAAAGACCTAAAAAACTAAAAATTGGATTTTTCCGCGCCTCTTTTATTTCCTCTCTTAAATTTTTATTTATTTGTGTACCTACTTATTTATTTTTTGTGGACATATTCCCAGTCATGAAACCAGACATGAATAAAAAAATTATCATGATTCTTTTTCTTTTTTTGTAGTTTTTAAGTAAATAATAAAATTAAAAACGGTCCTTTATTTGGTCCTTCGGCTAATGCAGCTGCTTATTGTAATTTTGTTTGTGTAAATAAAAATTTATATATTAAAACAACATTAAAATGTGTCAGTTAAGTGTCGTATATGTAAGACCAGGTTCATTCAATAAAATTCTTCCAAGACGCTTAAATTTCGTAATAAAAGAATGGTTGCAATTTTTGAAATTTTTTGTACTCCTTTAAATTTGTTAAGTATCACTGCCATTAATCGTTACTGATTTTTTTCACGGTCCAAAATTGAGTTGAAAAGATGACAGCGGAAAGATTTTTTGGCCCTTAAGGCCTGGGCATGCAGAACTGATATAGCATTTCCTGGCCCTTTATGAATTACAAAGATCACTAAGGGCAGGGCATTCTGCGTGCCAAGGCCTTTAAAGTACAAAATAAGGGACCCCTCGCACATTCTGAAACCTTCACATTAAAAACCTGTATGTAGAACCCCTTTTTTTATTTGAACTAGACCAAATTTGTGAATCGTGTACAAATTTTAATTTTTTTAACTCCTTTTATTAGTGTATTCACTCAAACGAAATGAAATTGTTAAAGGATGGACCAAGGAAATAATTTTCACCTTTTTTTAAACACCAAAAACCACAATACAGAGGCTCTGGTTGCACAAAATTACTCAAAAATTAGACTTTGGAAATTTTTTTTTAAATTAAAAAAACCCAATATTGCTCAAAATTTACATAGAAACCCTGTGATGGCATCCAAACTGTGTCAACTAATTAGAAAAATTTTCTTTTTTTAAATTTGATTTTGAAAGGCGTCTGAGGTTGCTAACGAATGTTTTATTGCTTTTTATAACAAAAAAATTGTATTTTATATTCTTTAAAACAAAATATATGCTAAAGTGATACCCTTAATATGAGTATAAATGTATTATAATATATATATACCAAAGTTAATTTTCATTGTTTTAAATAAATTCTTTCTTTTTAGTTATTCTCAGGAGTTGTATTTTTTATTTTTTATTTCAACATCCTGGGTCGAAAGACGGAAATCATCGATTTTCATGAGCCCTCGAGAAAAGTCCTAAGTCTTTCAATAATATTTTTAAAAAACTATTACCGGCGTCAATTAATTTCCTTTTAAAATCTGGTCTCCCACCTTTTTTTCAAGTGACATGCAATAATTTTTTTTTTATCGGAATCCTATTGTTTAATGTTTAAACTTTGGGAATTGACTAGCTTTATGGGCAGTTCGAAATGTTCAATGTATCCACGTTTTGTGTATATAGGTACCTTTTTATTTCACATAAACTATTTCATTGAACTGAATTGGTACATTAGTTATATCCCCAGAGCAATACTGTAGAAAGTGTAATCCTAATGTAATAAAAAAAAGTGATTTCTATCATAAAAAAAGCTTGTGAACCGTTTATTATGCAGAAAAGCGATAGCATATCGTATTATATAGACAAAATTTGAGTTGGACCCACTAAAATGCAACTTCCTTAAGGGAAATTCAAATTTTTCTATGCCCTTTTATATTTAAACATGTCGCACATTTAGAAATTTAACTGTTCCATGTAATATTGTGTATATATGACAGTGTATATACTAGTGCGAGACAATGCCCAAGCAAATCTGTGTTCACAAAGAGGGGGAAAAAAGATGTCTCTGTAAATAAGACAATTTCACGAATATCGCGAAGAAAGGAAAACACTATTTTTTATTTGATGTTACTGTGAAAGGATGAAAAAAGCCTAATCCGTTGCTGTTTTTTGAAACATTGTAGACAATCCTAAAATTCCTTTAAATTTCCGATGTTCTCATGAAATGGATGTGAAAAATATAAATAAAGGCGTCATCCTTATATTTTGCTTTTTTACACAATAATCGAAGAGGGGAAATTTTTTTGTTAATGGGGACCAACCTTTTTTTTTTGTATGTTATGAAATTTATATTCTTTTCTTCTAGAGAATCAATGTTAATTATGTAGGTACATTATGTTTAAAAGTTTATTTCATGTCCCCCTTTTAAAAGAAAATTTGTGTAACAAACTGTACTACTATACGTAAAATACACCATGATGAGTCCTTTATTACATTGGTTCCATTGGATGCCTTGAGAACTGAAACTTCAATAAAATTCGTGGATTTTCAGACTTTACAAACACCAGACAACCTTCTTCATGGTAAAATACAAAAATCTGCAATGTATATAATCACTTTATTAAGACAATTCTTAACACAGTAAATAATCTTTACAAAATTTTCACAAAAATAACAATCCATAATTTTTACAATGGACAATGATAGCTATTTGTTGATATGTCTTCTTGCACAAAAGACCCCCTTGGTGAGGTCGAAAAAAATGTTTTTATATCTTGAAAACGACTTCAGATTCTTGTTTTTCACCCTAAAAATGGTCAGAAACCACATTTTGGGTGAAATCAAAAAATAAAAATTTTCGGGTCGAAAAAGTGAAGAAGGGTCCCCCCTTTGGTGAGGTCGAAAAAAAATGTTTTGATATCCCGAAAACGACTTCAGATTCTTGTTTTTCACCCTAAAAATGGTCAAAAACCACATTTTGGGTGAAATCAAAAAATAAAAATTTTCGGGTCGAAAAAGTGAAGAAGGGTCCCCCCTTTGGTGAGGTCGAAAAAAATGTTTTGATCTCCCGAAAACGACTTCAGATTCTTGTTTTTTACCCTAAAAATGGTCAAAAACCACATTTTGGGTGAAATCAAAAAATAAAAATTTCCAGGTCGAAAAAGTGAAGAAGGGTCCCCCCCTTTGGTGAGGTCGAAAAAAATATTTTTACACCCCAAAACTGACTTCAGATTCTTGTTTTTCACCCTGAAAATGGTCAAAAACCACATTTTGGATGAAATCAAAAAATAAAAATTTTCGGGTCGAAAAAGTGAACAAGGGTCCCCCCTTTGGTAAGGTCGAAAAAAATATTTTTACACCCCAAAACTGACTTCAGATTCTTGTTTTTCACCCTGAAAATGGTCAAAAACCACATTTTTGGTGAAATCAAAAAATAAAAATTTTCGGGTCGAAAAAGTGAAGAAGGGTCCCCCCTTTGGTGAGGTCGAAAAAAATATTTTTATATCCCGAAAACGACTTCAGATTCTTGTTTTTCACCCTAAAAATGGTCAAAAACCACATTTTGGGTGAAATCAAAAAATAAAAATTTTCGGGTCGAAAAAGTGAAGAAGGGTCCCCCCTTTGGTGAGGTCGAAAAAAATGTTTTGATTTCCCGAAAACGACTTCAGATTCTTGTTTTTCACCCTAAAAATGGTCAAAAACCAAATTTTGGATGAAATCAAAAAATAAAATTTTTCGGTTCCAAAACGTGAAGAAGAGTCCCCAAAATTTTATACCCCGAAAACGAATTTTCTGTTTTTCACCCCTCAAAACCACTGCAAAAGTCGACATTGAATACGATCATAGGATTTGCTTGCATCATCAAAAGCAAACGTCGCCGACCCCCAAAAAATGGAAGCAGTGAGATGTTCCAGAAAAAAAGCTTCAACATCAAACACCGATCACATTGACCACCTTGCCTTTCAAAAAAGGTGGGTTCAAGGGCATTACAATATTGGGACGTCACTCTTTAAAATCTAGCCAAGATCAGTAGTTTTGCAACATTTATACACTGAAGAAACATCTAGTTTTTTGGGCAAAGTTAAGCAACTTTTTGTCGATCATGAGTTGTTCTGTGCTTCCTCATATCACCAGCTTGAGCAAACCCACGGCCACAAATGTCGCATTTATAAGGCTTCTCGCCAGTATGTGTTCTTATATGGCAAACCAAATCTGAATTCTTTCGTGCCCTAAAGGAGCAATGTGGGCATGGGTAAAGTCTGGTATCGTTGTGCATTTTGTTATGGACAATAAGGGCCGATTTTGTTTTAAATCTTTTATTTTCGCATATGTTGCATGCATACGGGCGAACGTTCCCGTGGTTCTTTTTGTGGAGCTGAAGGCGACCACGGAGTTTGAACGATTTTCCGCACTCTTCGCAACTAAACGGCTTCTCATCTGAATGGACGACCATGTGGGTCCGCAGTGAGGACGGCAATGAAAAGCTTTTACCGCAAATATCGCAGATGTAGCTCATCGAATGCTTCTTTTTGTGGAGATAAAGTGAATGCCCTGACTTTAAAACTTCTCCGCATATGTTGCAAGTGCAAATTTCATCCGAATGATCGTTTATCATATGTTCTTTGACAAGCGAAGGCAATGTAAACGATTTATTGCACATATCGCACATATAAATTTTGTTATGTTTCTTTTTATGGACTTGCATAGCATGTCTGGTTGGTTTGACATCGCCGCATATTTCGCAAGTCAAAGGCTCTTCTCCTTTCGCCCCAAGCTCTCTTATCACATCTTTATGAGTTATATGGACTGTTCGCCGGTGGTGATTTACATGGTCCTTCCTTTTAAAAGTTGCGCCGCAAATGTGGCATAAATGTGGACGATTCTCGGAATGGATGAGCAAATGCGATTTCAAGTATTCGAGAAAATTAAAAACTTTTCCACAAATCAAGCATGTGCTTAAGCTCCTTTTTTTACGCTTTCTCGTCTTCTTGTGTTCTTTCGGCGCCTCATTTATTACCTTTTCTTCTATGTCATTTCTAAAAATAAATAATAAACAAGTTTAAAAAATTACAATCATACTCTTTGGGCGAAGAAACATCACTAGCTGAAGGTACTTGAGGTATTTCCTTGACTTGGCAACTTTTGCCACCAATGAATTCTGTGTCCTGGAAAAAAAAGAAGAAAAAAAATGATCAGCTTTACTTTTTGTATACGTACAGTAATATCATAGATTTTATTCATCTCAAAACTTTCTTCTTTCTCTTTTTCTTCACAAGGTAAGGAAGAATAAAACTTTTTCTCCACTTCTAAAGAGGTTTCAACTAAATTTGTAAATGCGATTATTGTTGAGGCGCAATTGTAGCAGATCTGATTTGGAAAACGGTCATTGAATGAAACCTAAAATCAAAGAAATAATCAAATTTTTATAAGGAAAATTAAAATTTGTTAATACATGGGACCCCTTTGGTGACCCTCTTTTCGGGTCTCTAGATCTCGGCTCCCTGTGAACCGATTTACTTGAAACTTTATACAGACCTTCTCTAATACGAAAATAGGAAGCCCTGAAAATTTCAAGTCGATCGGTCCCCAGAGAGCCGAGATATACAACTTCCAAAACCTGGTTTTTCATTGTTACCATGTTATTCTTATTCAGTTAGCTGGGCATCAGCCTTTCCAACTAATTTGCTGTAATTTGCCCAAACCGTGCAGACAACACTAAAACTGCCCAAACATTCCAAACTGACTAAACCAACAAAACAGCCCAGATAGCCCAAACTGCCCAAACCAACCAAATTACCCAACTCATCTATACAATCCAAACTGTCCAAACCAACCAAATTACCCAAACCATCTAAACAGTCCAAACTGCCCAAACCAACCAAATTACCCAAACCATCTATACAGTCCAAACTGCCCAAACCAACCAAATTACCCAACCCATCTATACAATCTAAACTGCCCAAACCAACCAAATTACCCAAACCATCTATACAGTCCAAACTGCCCAAACCATCTATACAGTCCAAACTGTCCAAACCAACCAAATTACCCAAACCATCTATACAGTCCAAACTGCCCAAAACAACCAAATTACCCAAACCATCTATACAGTCCAAACTGCCCAAAACAACCAAATTACCCAAACCATCTATACAGTCCAAACTGCCCAAACCAACCAAATTACCCAACCATCTATACAGTCCAAACTGCCCAAAACAACCAAATTACCCAAACCATCTATACAGTCCAAACTGCCCAAACCAACAAAATTATCCAAACCATCTATAAAGTCCAAACTGCCCAAACCAACCAAATTACCCAACCCATCTATACAGTCCAAACTGCCCAAACCAACCAAATTACCCAAACCATCTAACCAGTCCAACCTGCCCAAATTACCCAAACCATCTTTACAGCCCAGATAGCCCAAATTAACCAACCCATCTATACAGTCCAGACTGCCCAAACCAACAAGATTAACCAAACCATCTATACAGTCCAAACTGCCCAAACCAACCAAATTACCCAAACCATCTAACCAGTCCAACCTGCCCAAGTTACCCAAACCATCTAACCAGTCCAACCTGCCCAAGTTACCCAAACCATCTTTACAGCCCAGATAGCCCAAATTAACCAACCCATCTATACAGTCCAGACTGCCCAAACCAACAAGATTAACCAAACCATCTATACAGTCCAAACTGCCCAAACCAACCAAATTACCCAACCCATCTATACAATCCAAACTGCCCAAACCAACCAAATTACCCAAACCATCTAACCAGTCCAACCTGCCCAAATTACCCAAACCATCTTTACAGCCCAGATAGCCCAAACCAACCAAATTAACCAACCCATCTATACAGTCCAAACTGCCCAAACCAAATAAATTACCCAAACCATCTATACAGTCCAAACTGTCCAAACCAAGCAAATAACCCAAACCATCAATACAGTCCAAACCAACCAAGTTACCCAAACCATCTATACAGCCCAGAGAGCCCAAACCAACCAAATTACCCAAACCATCTATACATCCCAAAGTGCCCAAACCATCTATATGTAGAGCCTCAAAAGCCTTAACATCCCAAACTGTCCAAACTAACCAAAACCCAAACCATCTATACAGCCTGAACCGACCAAATCACCCAAACCATCTATACCAATTGCTCGAGTCAACCAAATTACCCAAACCATCTATAGAGCCCAAACTGCCTTAACTAACCAAACCGACTAAACCACCAAAACAGCCCAGACGGCCCAAACTAACCGAATCACCCAAACTTGCTATACAGCCCAAACCGCCTCAACATCCCAAACTGTCCAAACCGACTAAACCACCAAAACATCCCAGATAGCCCAAACAGCCCCTTTGTTGACTGATTTTATTGATAGATATACTGTTGGATTTTAAAATGCTTTCCATCAGTATAAACTCAAATCGAAAATTGCAATCTTGTGAATCTCAATGTGGCTTGCTGTACAGCATGAACTGCATCGCCTTATAAATAGGACAACGCTTCTTTCAGAACTATTATCGATAGTTAAGCCCAACCATATGGAATAGGAAAAGCAAAAAGTTACCTTAACAGGAAAAAACCTGTTGATCTTATACTCCAAATGATGTTCTAGACCTTCTCCACTGAAGATCGGTATCATGTAATCATTACTGTTGCCACAGAGGCGACACTGAGTAGCATCGCTTTCATTCCAAATGACCGAAGGGGTCCCCACTTGAGTATACACTGGCTGAGCCTCTTCCATCATTTTCGGAACAACCTAAAAGATCAAAAAGTGCTTCAAACTCATAAAAATGAACACTCACCCAATAAAAACCTGTCTTGATCAAACTAAATGAATTTTTGACAATTTTGCTAGCAACAAAGGACACTCAACATTCTTAAGATCTGGTTTTTTGTTGATGTTACACTATTAACTATTAATTATTCCTCAAAGCTTACTTTTTTGTGGGGCCTTCAAAATGAAGTTTTATGCATCGTTCGTCATGGCGATACCACTGATCATCGATGGTAATGACTAATGATGTAGAATTGAAAAATAAATTAAATAAAAATTACCAGAATTTTATGACTATTTATTTTCATAAATGGTTTCTGATAAGAATAAAAACAAAACAGTGCAATATCAGCATTTAAATGTTGCAATTTACAAGAAATTACAATAAAGATCGATTTATATCGATATATAGGTGATAAGTGATAAGGACTGATAAGTTCCGCGCTTTCGAAAACAACAGGTCGCCGGTGAGGCGATTCTTATACAATTATGGTGTAAATAATAAGTGAAATAAAATGGACATGGGTCGCTTAAGATTGACAGAGGAGAGTTCTTCGAGGGGCGCCCGTTCGAGGATTAATTGCTGGTCTTTCAATGATTTGGTGTTCACTCTTTTTAAAGACAAAGCCGTTGCTAAGGAGACGAAAATCTTTGTCGCACAGCATTATTATGATTATTATACGAAACTCATTTCTCCTGTATATACAGCGGATGTCACTACGAAGGCTTGGATAAGGAGTAAGTATTTCCACTGGGAGGTATGCAGCACTAAAGATGGGATGCCATATTAGGCCCCAAATAAGTGATGAATCGTCCGAATTGGCAACACTGTAAAAGCCCAACCTTGTGGGATTGCAGGGTTGCCAGATTAGACCCCCAATGTAGCCCAATTTGCTGTAGGGAACGTCCAAATTGGCAACACTGTCAAAAACCCAACTTTTTGTTAATTGCAGGTAAGCAGAAGATGGGATGCCATATTAGGCCCCAAATAAGTGATGAATCGTCTGAATTGGCAACACTGTAAAAGCCCAACCTTGTGGGATTGCAGGGTTGCCAGATTAGACCCCCAATGTAGCCCAATTTGCTGTAGGGAACGTCCAAATTGGCAACACTGTCAAAAACCCTACTTTTTGTTAATTGCAGGTAAGCAGCCGATGGGATGCCGTATTAGGCCCCAAATAAGTGATGAATCGTCCAAATTGGCAACACTGTAAAAGTCCAACCTTGTGGGAATGCAGGGTTGCTAGATTAGGCCCCCAATGTAGCCCAATTTGCTAAAGGTAACTTCCAAATTGGCAACACTGTCAAAAACCCAACTTTTTTTTAAATGCAGGTATGCAGCACTATAGATGGGATGCCATATTAGGCCCCAAACAAGTGATGAATCGTCCGAATTGGCAACACTGTAAACGCCCAACCTTTTGGGATTGCAGGGTTGCCAGATTAGGCCCCCAATGTAGCCCAATTTGTTATAGGGAACGTCTAAATTGGCAACACTGTCAAAAACCCAACTTTTTGTTAATTGCAGCACTAAAGATGGGATGCCATATTAGGCCCCAAATAAGTGATGAATCGTCCAAATTGGCAACACTGTAAAAGACCCAACCTTGTGGGATTGCAGGGTTGCCAGATTAGGCTCCCAATGGAGCCCAATTTGCTATTGGGAACGTCCAAATTGGCAACACTGTCAAAAACCCAACGTTTTGTTAATTGCAGCACTAAAGATGGGATGCCATATTAGGCCCCAAATAAGTGATGAATCGTCTGAATTGGCAACACTGTAAAAGCCCAACCTTGTGGGATTGCAGGGTTGCCAGATTAGGCCCCCAATGTAGCCCAATTTGCTTTAGGGGACGTCCAAATTGGCAACACTGTCAAAAACCCAACTTTTTGTTAATTGCAGCACTAAAGATGGGATGCCATATTAGGCCCCAAACAAGTGATGAATCGTCCAAATTGGCAACACTGTAAAAGCCCAACCTTGTCGGATTGCAGGGTTGCCAGATTAGGCTCCCAATGTAGCCCAATTTGCTATGGGTAACGTCCAAATTGGCAACACTGTCAAAAACCCAACTTTTTGTTAATTGCAGGTAAGCAGCAGATGGGATGCCATATTAGGCCCCAAATAAGTGATGAATCGTCCGAATTGGCAATACTGTAAAAGCCCAACCTTGTGGGATTGCAGGGTTGCCAGATTAGGCCCCAAATAAGTGATGAATCGTCCGAATTGGCAACACTGTAAAAGCCCAACCTTTTGGGATTGCAGGGTTGCCAGATTAGACCCCCAATGTAGCCCAATTTGCTGTAGGGAACGTCCAAATTGGCAACACTGTCAAAAACCCAACTTTTTGTTAATTGCAGGTAAGCAGAAGATGGGATGCCATATTAGGCCCCAAATAAGTGATGAATCGTCTGAATTGGCAACACTGTAAAAGCCCAACCTTGTGGGATTGCAGGGTTGCCAGATTAGACCCCCAATGTAGCCCAATTTGCTGTAGGGAACGTCCAAATTGGCAACACTGTCAAAAACCCAACTTTTTGTTAATTGCAGGTAAGCAGAAGATGGGATGCCATATTAGGCCCCAAATAAGTGATGAATCGTCTGAATTGGCAACACTGTAAAAGCCCAACCTTGTGGGATTGCAGGGTTGCCAGATTAGACCCCCAATGTAGCCCAATTTGCTGTAGGGAACGTCCAAATTGGCAACACTGTCAAAAACCCAACTTTTGGTTAATTGCAGGTAAGCAGCAGATGGGATGCCGTATTAGGCCCCAAATAAGTGATGAATCGTCCAAATTGGCAACACTGTAAAAGCCCAACCTTGTGGGATTGCAGGGTTGCCAGATTAGGCCCCCAATGTAGCCCAATTTGCTTTAGGGGACGTCCAAATTGGCAACACTGTCAAAAACCCAACGTTTTGTTAATTGCAGCACTAAAGATGGGATGCCATATTAGGCCCCAAATAAGTGATGAATCGTCTGAATTGGCAACACTGTAAAAGCCCAACCTTGTCGGATTGCAGGGTTGCCAGATTAGGCTCCCAATGGAGCCCAATTTGCTATTGGGAACGTCCAAATTGGCAACACTGTCAAAAACCCAACGTTTTGTTAATTGCAGCACTAAAGATGGGATGCCATATTAGGCCCCAAATAAGTGATGAATCGTCTGAATTGGCAACACTGTAAAAGCCCAACCTTGTGGGATTGCAGGGTTGCCAGATTAGGCCCCCAATGTAGCCCAATTTGCTTTAGGGGACGTCCAAATTGGCAACACTGTCAAAAACCCAACGTTTTGTTAATTGCAGCACTAAAGATGGGATGCCATATTAGGCCCCAAATAAGTGATGAATCGTCTGAATTGGCAACACTGTAAAAGCCCAACCTTGTGGGATTGCAGGGTTGCCAGATTAGGCCCCCAATGTAGCCCAATTTGCTATAGGGAACGTACAAATTGGCAACACTGTCAAAAACCCAACGTTTTGTTAATTGCAGCACTAAAGATGGGATGCCATATTAGGCCCCAAATAAGTGATGAATCGTCTGAATTGGCAACACTGTAAAAGCCCAACCTTGTGGGATTGCAGGGTTGCCAGATTAGGCCCCCAATGTCGCCCAATTTGCTATAAATCGTCCAAATTGGCAACACTGTCAAAAACCCAACTTTTTGTTCATTGCAGGTATGCAGCACTAAAGATGGGATGCCATATTAGGCCCCAAATAAGTGATGAATCGTCCGAATTGGCAACACTGTAAAAGCCCAACCTTGTGGGATTGCAGGGTTGCCAGATTAGGCCCCCAATGTAGCCCAATTTGCTGTAGGGAACGTCCAAATTGGCAACACTGTCAAAAACCCAACTTTTTGTTAATTGCAGGTATGCAGCACTAAAGATGGGATGCCATATTAGGCCCCAAATAAGTGATGAATCGTCTGAATTGGCAACACTGTAAAAGCCCAACCTTGTGGGATTGCAGGGTTGCCAGATTAGGCCCCCAATGTAGCCCAATTTGCTATAGGTTACGTCCAAATTGGCAACACTGTCAAAAACCCAACTTTTTGTTAATTGCAGGTAAGCAGCCGATGGGATGCCGTATTAGGCCCCAAATAAGTGATGAATCGTCCAAATTGGCAACACTGTAAAAGTCCAACCTTGTGGGAATGCAGGGTTGCTAGATTAGGCCCCCAATGTAGCCCAATTTGCTAAAGGTAACTTCCAAATTGGCAACACTGTCAAAAACCCAACTTTTTTTTAATGCAGGTATGCAGCACTATAGATGGGATGCCATATTAGGCCCCAAACAAGTGATGAATCGTCCGAATTGGCAACACTGTAAACGCCCAACCTTTTGGGATTGCAGGGTTGCCAGATTAGGCCCCCAATGTAGCCCAATTTGTTATAGGGAACGTCTAAATTGGCAACACTGTCAAAAACCCAACTTTTTGTTAATTGCAGCACTAAAGATGGGATGCCATATTAGGCCCCAAATAAGTGATGAATCGTCCAAATTGGCAACACTGTAAAAGACCAACCTTGTGGGATTGCAGGGTTGCCAGATTAGGCCCCCAAGTTTGTGGAATTACAGTGTTGCCAGATCAGGCCCAACCAAGTAGCCAAATTTGCTATAAATCCTCAAAACTGGCAACAATGTCGAAAGGCCAACCTTGTAGGGTTGCCATATTAGGCCCCATATAAAAATCCCAATTTTTTTATTTATTAATTTTTATTTTTTAGATTTTATATTATGGCTTACACGGACCTCAATAGAGCTGTTGACATTTGACCATATTAATTATTTACATGCCGATATCATAAATATAGTCACTCTCAACTTCTGGTACTTCATAGACATGATAAAACAGGAACCAAGAGCAGTTTTTTACAATTTTTACAACATTTTCAGAGGTAAAATTACATCAAGTAGTGATTGTTAAATTTCAAATTGTTCCTAGAATCTCAATCATTCTTGAGTGGTAATGAGGAATCTCGATATTTTAAGTTCCCCGATAAGCCGTTTATGCCACGTTACATCAAAAACCGAGAGCCAACTATCGATTTGTGCTGCCAGAACAATTTACTACCGGTTCATTTCCTTTTTGTCGAGGTTAGTTTCTATTCACAAATTACTCCTTATTGTGATTTTTTAGTTAATGGAAATAATCATCCCATTGGCCAAAATGACGTATCCCTTTTTGATGTGTCAACTTCAAACTTTCAGCTACTTAATCGAAATAAGGACGGGTCCATTGATCGAAAGGATTATTCGATTATCATGTGCGGTCTTTCAAGAATTCACATTGTTGGAAGATCCAAGTGTAAGATTTTTATTGTTGAATCATATATTTTATATATATATATATATATATATATATATATATATATATATATATATATATATATATATATATATATATATATATATATATATATATAAACAATATTTTTGAACACTTTTTTAGCGAAAGAGCGGGAAAACTACTAATATACTAAACTACTATATATATATATATATATATATATATATATATATATATATATATATATATATATATATATATATATATATATATATATATAATATATATATATATATATATATATATATATATATATATATATATATATAATATATATATATATATATAATATATGTATCTTATGACCTTGTTTTTTCTCAGGATTTCAAGGTTTTAAACCAAATTCTTCAAGAATATAAAATTCTGATTCGAGACAACCTTTCCGACATTGAAGATGAAACCCACAATTCACTTGTGGACACCTTAAGTTACATCATTTGTAAATTCAAAGGACCTGGAAAAAAATACTTCCTGAGTACCATCTTTGACGTCACTATCGACATAATAAACACCTTATATTTTCTCTACCATGATGAAAATTTTGAAAAAAGTTTGTCAACTTTGTGTTTTTTTTTTTAAATAATAAAAATTTTAGCTTTTAGGTTATGGGCTCCTATTGCTTTCGCCGTCATAAATAATGCTCGATGTTCCGGAAATGAAATTTCTGATGCAGAATCTGTCGTTGATATAATCTACGACTACAAGGTAAAACCAAACAAACTAAAATTAATTTAATTTTTTTTTAGTATTTCTACCCTTTAATTGAGGAATATCTGAAGCAGTCTATTAAAAGTAATATTTCAAAGAAAAGGAATTTTGGAAAAACAAAAAAAAAGTTGGTTCACTTTAAAAAAAAAAAATAATTTACTAATTTTTTTGTCATTATAGATTTGTGTTGAATGTCCACAAAAAATTTGATATGTGGTCGTCAATTCTGGTTAGGTTTAAAGTACTTGTTGATCCAAATAGCTTTAATGAATACACCATGGAGACTGAAAACGCGTTTGAATTTGTCATCGGGACTCTTAAAGTAGCTCATAACCTCAAAAGACAAATAAAGTCCAAAAGAATCGTTTTTTTCCCTCAAAGGATGTTAAATCGCATCACAAAGTTGCCATCGATTGCCTTCAAAGTTGAAGAAACTTTAGGAAAAAAGCGATCAAACTTGCTCATCAAATTGATCCACGCGGTTGTCATGTTTGCTGGGAAAAAAGTCAAAGAATCGAACGCCATTTTCTTTTTCGTTCTTGTCTTTTTGGACGATAATGAAGACATTAAACCAAGTAAGTTTTCATTTTCTCTTAACATTAATTCATTAAATTTTAGGCATTAAATTGAAATGTTTGGAAATCCTAAGCGTCCTTTCACTCCTTTTAAAACCCGATTCGTTCATGAAAACCATCGCAGATCTTTTTGCTAATAATCTTATGCTGGAAAACAATGAGATTGTCGATCTTTCATTGACAACTTTGGTCTACTATGGGTTGTCTTTGAAAAATATTCCAGTGATCAATATGATTTTGGACGTTTTAAAAACAGTTTTGAGCTACAAAATAGAACTTTTTTTTCAAAACGACACCCTCGGGAAGCATCTACTTTGCATTTTAGATGGCCAATGCTATTTAAAAGAGTAAGTTGACCTTTTGTTTTATCATTTACATTTTTGAATTCTAGGAAAGGATCTGAATTCACGATTCGATGTTTGGTTTGTCATAAAAAAAAGAAAGATGTTTTACCATTTATGAAAACTCTCCAGCCTTACATTGGTGATGTGAGCGAGAAGTATTTTAACCGAATTTTCAACTATGAAGCCGGCTTTCGGCCTAAAATGTGCTCTTTTATTTCAAATTATACGCGACATTATGCTCGTTTGAAATCTATGATGGTTGGCCAACTCAAGGACATACTTGTGAAAGCAAGATTGAGAAATCGGATTCCTATATTGGATCGAATATTGACTTTGGTTCAAGAAAATGATAACATTGATACTGATGGAGTGAAATTTTTGTATAGAGAAGCCTATGACACGCTTACAAATTTGCAATATTTGCCTCGGGAGATGGAAATTATCACTTTGAAAGCGACCATTCGATTAATCGTTAGTGTGGCAAAGTGAGTATAAAGGTCAAATATGACCTTGAACGTCGCCTAAATCTGGTCACGAAGCCAGTCCAAAACTTACCGATGAATTTTTTAGTGTACCATCCAAGCAATTTATACTTCCATGTTTAAAATTGATCATGGCCCACTGTGTGGGGAAATTCTTGGACCCTTATTCTTCCATCAAATTGCTCTCTTCGGTTTACGATCGTTATGATATAAAAATAAAAGATCTCATAATTAAAAACGAAATGGACATGAGCAAAGTAAGTTTTTTCCAAACATTCTATTCACTAATTATTCATCATTAAAATTTAAAACATTTTTCACTAATTATTTTTTAGTTTCTGTTCGAGCTTATGGTTTACTACTTGCATAAAAAGAAATACTCCGTCTTTGATACTTTGATTCACTTCGCACGAGTCCTCGGGATCAAATATGATGAGCCGCACAAACTACATTCGCTCAAATATATCGTTTCGCATATCATTTTGAACCTAAAACTTGTCCACGTCCAATATATTTATCAAGGAATCTCAAAATTTTTAGACATTACATCTTTACAAGTTTTAGTTACTTTATATTTTGAGGTATATATTTTGGACCATAATGCCCATAATATGAGTTGTTTCAGGATATGTTTTGTAGTATTTATTTTAAAAAAGGCATCAGCAATGCACGAAAGCGAGCTATATTTTCGAATTTTTTAAGTATGGCTGGAAACGATTTAGTTACTATGATTTACTATAGATATAATGTAATTGGGGTTTTTTTTTTTGGACATTTTTTTGATCGAATGCCTTAGGTATGCGTGTCAAAAATAACATTGGATGGGAAGAAATCGTTGGACAGAGTGCAGTTTTTGTTTAAAGTTTCTTCC
This sequence comes from Orius laevigatus, assembly GCA_018703685.1. Taxonomy (NCBI): domain Eukaryota; kingdom Metazoa; phylum Arthropoda; class Insecta; order Hemiptera; family Anthocoridae; genus Orius; species Orius laevigatus. Next base: position 352,736 of record JAGWEN010000064.1, on the reverse strand, counting down.
AAAGATTGTCTGGAAAGCAAAAAGGATCTGCCTATGAAAAATGAAATGAATATGGATGTGGATATTTCATCGGCATTGGTTTCCGATATTGATATGTTTTCTCAGCGTTCAAATTCCGAATTGTCCCAGGTAATCTTCTCTTTAGTTAAATTTCAAGCATTTACGTAAAAAGCGTTGAAAGGTTCCAGTTTTCATTTTATTAATGTTTTCTCTTTTCTTTCAGGTCTGTTATCTTAAACAAAATTTTATAGGTTTATTGGCAGGAATGGATACGAAACTTTCTTCGCCTGATTCTTCTAAATTTGTTGTTAAGCAATGCTTGAAAGCTATGGTTAACTTTATGGAGATGCTCGGCCCTGATGTTGTGACCGATAATCGAACTAAGATAATAAACACGTTACGAAACGGTGTGAGGATTCATTTCGACAAATACCCTTATCTTTGTCTGAAAACTTGGCTTTGTTTCTGCTTTAAGTAAGTTCCAACTTTTCTTTATAATTTAATGTCTTCAAAAAAAAGCTCTGCCTTGCAAAAACCCTTTTTATCAGCTTCCCCGCCTGAAAAACTCTTGCAATTTGGTGTCCCCAGTTTAATACCAGCAAAAGTAGTTACCAGTGATTTGGCCAGTTTGGTCCGTTTTGGTGGAGGTCTGGCCAGTTGGGGTGGTTTGGACAGTTTGGGCCGTTTTGGAGGTCTGGCCAGTTGGGATGATTTGGGTGGTTTGGGCGGAGTTTTGGAGGTCTGGCCAGTTGGGGTGATTTGGCCAGTTGGGGCGGTTTGGGCAGTTTTGTATGCCTGGGTAGTTTGGACCGTTTTGAAGGTCTGGTCAGTTTGGGTGGTTTGGGCCGTTTCGGTGATTTGGCCACTTTGGGAGGTTAGGGCAGTTTGGGTGGTTTGGACCGTTTTGGAGGTCTGGTCAGTTTGGGTGGCTTAGACCGTTTCGGAGATCTGGCCAGTTGGGGTGATTTGGCCAGTTTGGGCAGTTTTGTATGCCTGGGCAGTTTGGGTAGTTTGGACCGTTTTGAAGGTCTGGTCAGTTTGGGAGGTTAGGGCAGTTTGGGTGGTTTGGACCGTTTTGGAGGTCTGGTCAGTTTGGGTGGCTTGGACCGTTTCGGAGATCTGGCCAGTTGGGGTGATTTGGCCAGTTTGGGAGGTTTGGGCGGTTTGGGAAGTTTTGGATGCCTGGGCAGTTTGGGTGGTTTGGACCGTTTTTGAGGTCTGGCCAGTTTGGGTGGTTTGGGCCGTTTTTGGGGTCTAGCCAGTTGGGGTGATTTGGCCAGTTTGGGAGGTTTGGGCAGTTTTGGATGCCTGGGCAGTTTGGGTGGTTTGGACCGTTTTGGAGGTCTGGTCAGTTTGAGTGATTTGGGCCGTTTTTGGGGTCTAGCCAGTTGGGATGATTTGGCCAGTTTGGGAGGTTTGGGCATTTTAGAATGCCTGGGCAGTTTGGGTGGTTTGGACCGTTTTGGAGGTCTGGTCAGTTTGGGTGGCTTGGACCGTTTCGGAGATCTGGCCAGTTGGGGTGATTTGGCCAGTTTGGGAGGTTTGGGCGGTTTGGGAAGTTTTGGATGCCTGGGCAGTTTGGGTGGTTTGGACCGTTTTGGAGGTCTGGCCAGTTTGGGTGGTTTGGGCCGTTTTTGGGGTCTAGCCAGTTGGGGTGATTTGGCCAGTTTGGGAGGTTTGGGCAGTTTTGGATGCCTGGGCAGTTTGAGTGATTTGGGCCGTTTTTGGGGTCTAGCCAGTTGGGATGATTTGGCCAGTTTGGGAGGTTTGGGCATTTTAGAATGCCTGGGCAGTTTGGGTGGTTTGGACCGTTTTGGAGGTCTGGTCAGTTTGGGTGGCTTGGACCGTTTCGGAGATCTGGCCAGTTGGGGTGATTTGGCCAGTTTGGGAGGTTTGGGCGGTTTGGGCAGTTTTGGATGCCTGGGCAGTTTGGGTGGTTTGGACCGTTTTGGAGGTCTGGTCAGTTTGGGTGATTTGGGCCGTTTTTGGGGTCTAGCCAGTTGGGATGATTTGGCCAGTTTGGGAGGTTTTGGCAGTTTTGGATGCCTGGGCAGTTCGGGTGGTTTGGACCGTTTTGGAGGTCTGGCCAGTTTGGGTGATTTGTGCCGTTTTTGGGGTCTAGCCAGTTGGGATGATTTGGCCAGTTTGGGAGGTTTGGGCAGTTTTCTATGCCTGGGCAGTTTAGGTGGTTTGGACCGTTTTGGAGGTCTGGTCAGTTTGTGTGGTTTGGGCCGTTTTTGGGGTCAGGCCAGTTGGGATGATTTGGCCAGTTTGGGAGGTTTGGGCAGTTTTGAATGCCTGGGCAGTTCGGGTGGTTTGGACCGTTTTGGAGGTGTGGGCAAGTTTTCAAAGTCTTGGCTGCTTTTGTATTTTTGAGGTTTTGGGCAGTTTTTGTCTTATTGGGCCATTTTGTTTATTTGCGCCATTTATGTTTCAGCGTTGATTTATATGCCGCCGCACCACATCTCTCAACAATTTTCCTCCAAGTGTTGCCTCTCTACGATCGTTTTCCTGTCGACGTGAGCAACCTCTTTTATTATCTAGTCGTCGAAAACAGCCAAGCTTGCGCAGAATTCATTCCCGACTTATATTTCGTCCCCGATGACTCAAAAAATGAAATAATGCACTGTGTATGGAAGGCAATCAAATCTGCATTTTCCGAGTACGCATTTTTTTCTTTCACATTCATATCATTCCTCTGATTTACAGCCCTAGGGATTATCAAGAACACATGTTGAGGACCGCCGAGCATATTTTAATTTACGACAATGTTGAAGCGATTGTGAGCGGTTTGAACCAACTTCATAAATTTTTGGTCGAGTTTGGACCCAAATTGTACGATTCCATATTGAATAATGATCACTTAGAACCCATCTACGAGCAAGTATGTTTTCTAAAATATGCTGATATATTTAAAATAGAAGAGCTGAATTTTTATTTATTTAGATCATCTCGTGCATTATGGATACTCTTAAATACAAAGATCCTGAAATAAAAACGACGTGTGCACTCTGCTTAGGAGAATTGGGAGCTCTTGATCCTTCTCGATTTTCTTTCCGGTTCAAAAAAGGTTCCTTTTTTATATTAGTTTTCCATTAATGAACCTCTTTAGATCAAGATATGAACAAAATTTACAACATTCGAGATAAACGTTTTGCTGCTTATTGCATCAGCGTCATGATCCGAGTGCTGGCCAAGATGTCCGATAAAGAGAACACTAATAAAATTGTCGGATCCATTCAGGTTTGGAAGATTCTCCCCTTTATAATATATTATTTGTTCATAATTCAAAAATAAAAGGTGGATTATTTCAGGAACTTTTTAGAATTTATTTCAAAAAAGGTATTGAGGAGGACATGAATTATTTCACGGCAAGTGAAAAAGATGTTTTGGAGCCGTTGCATAGAACGCGATTTCTTTGCAATTCTCCGAAGATCAAACTAAGAAAATTTCATGAAATCATGTTCGGGTAAGTTTAGCTTTTGAAAATCCTTAGGAGTGTTAAACTGCTTCATTCCTTAGTCAGGAGTGTTAAGCTCCAGGATTCCTTAGTCAGGAGTGTTAAGCTGCTACATTCCTTAGTCAGGAGTGTTAAGCTGCTTCATTCCTTAGTCAGGAGTGTTAAGCTGCTTCATTCCTTAGTCAGGAGTGTTAAGCTGCAGGATTCCTTAGTCAGGAGTGTTTATCTGCATCAGTCTAGTCAGATGTAAGCTGCTTCATTCCTTAGTCAGGAGTGTTAAGCTGCTTCATTCCTTAGTCAGGAGTGTTAAGCTGCGTCATTCCTTAGTCAGGAGTGTTAAGCTGCGTCATTCCTTAGTCAGGAGTGTTAAGCTGCTTCATTCCTTAGTCAGGAGTGTTAAGCTGCTTCATTCCTTAGTCAGGAGTGTTAAGCTGCTTCCTTAGAAGTGTTAAGCTGCTTCCTTAGAAGTGTTAAGCTGCTTCCTTAGAAGTGTTAAGCTGCTTCCTTAGTCAGGAGTGTTAAGCTGCAGGATTCCTTAGTCAGGAGTGTTAAGCTGCAGGATTCCTTAGTCAGGAGTGTTAAGCTGCAGGATTCCTTAGTCAGGAGTGTTAAGCTGCAGGATTCCTTAGTCAGGAGTGTTAAGCTGCAGGATTCCTTAGTCAGGAGTGTTAAGCTGTTTCATTCCTTAGTCAGGAGTGTTATGCTGCTTCATTCCTTAGTCAGGAGTGTTAAGCTGCGTCATTCTTTAGTCAGGAGTGTTAAGCTGCGTCATTCCTTAGTCAGGAGTGTTATGCTGCTTCATTCCTTAGTCAGGAGTGTTAAGCTGCAGCGTTCCTCAGTCAGGAGTGTAAAGCTGCTTCCTTAGTCAGGAGTTTTGAGCTCCTTAGTCAGGAGTGTTAAGCTGCAGGATTCCTTAGTCAGGTGTGTTAAGCTGCTTCCTTAGTCAGGAGTGTTAATGCCGTGTTTTATCCATTCTAATCTTTACAGCTTTGAGATTCTTTCACCTTGTATTTATAAAATTGTATAAATTTTTAGTTCACATATTGGTTGTGATCCGAAGAAATGGGCTTTTAAATGGTCATGTGAGCTTCTAAAATATATGCCGCAAAGGTACGCTAAAAGAATCTTCAAAAAATGTTTGCCATGTTTCAAAATCGATTTACAAATCGTGGAAGCGATCTTGCCCCATATTGTTCGTACGTAATCCGTCTTTTATGTCGAATTTTTTATTTTCCCTTTTTCAGTGCATGCGGTCATGTTTGGTCGAAAGATGCACGTTCGCCTCATCGAAAAAGAGATCAAATCGATCCTTCACTGGGATATCGAAAAGGACAGATTGAGAATTCCGTGCAATTTTAACTTGAAGCCGACAAAAAAGAAAAAATCCAAGAACATCTCGGTCCCCTCCGAAGAAAAACATCGCCAGTTGGTCGCCTTGATTTTGGAGCTTCTCGATTTCCTCCATCAGTCCTACATCGATATCATGTTCAATAAGGCAAAATTAGGAAACAGCAAAAGCAAAGGAAAAATAAACAATTTAAAATGTAATAGGGCCTTTTCAAAAATTGAATTATTTTTGAAAGAAATTATACCTTTATTGGTTATCTTTTCTAGCTTTATTGGACAATATTTCCTTAACTGGCCTCTCAATGAAGTCCTACGTCCAGCGAGATTTTTTTCGTTCTTTGTTTTACTTTGAAAGATGTTTCGACGGTTGTGAAATCAGAAGTTCCAATTTATTTCCATTAAGGGTACGTTGCCTCTACCTAAACCTTGAAAGTAACAATTTTTCAATTTTACAGAGCACATATGCAAAACTGAATGATGTTGATGGTTTGATGGGCGTGATGCTTTGTGGAAAAGAAAATCCTACCATTGACGAACAGATGTTGAGGCAAGTCATTTCAGGGACTGTCAAGGTTAGCTTTTTTCTTATTTTTTGTAAATTCTTTCATTTCCATTTTTTTTAGTATGCTGTCAACGGTTACGAACACTTAGGGATGAGATATCGAAGCACTTATTCCTACAGAGTGCTAATACAAAGTTACTTGAGCATAAACCAGGCTTATTCCGCCGTAAGGTTGTCCAAAACAGTCATGAATGAAAGGTAAAATAGCTCATTTAAAGTTCAAATTAAACCAAATCTTTTTTCAGTTTTTATTTAGAACCAAGTTTATACAATGACTACATAGAAGCTTTATGGAACACCGACTCAAGTATTAAACTAAATGAAATTCTGAACGAAGTCGGCCCTGAGCTGTCGAACAACTGGTGTTGGGGGATCGACTTGATCAACGCTTTTCAACATCTTAAAAATCTAAATGTCAAAAAGATGGAATCTAAAATAAACTCGATGCGATGCCGATTGATCGAATGTCTCGCTCAAATTAGCAATAAGAGCATTTTTAAATACCGACAAGGATATGGGTGTATTATTAAGTATGTGGTAGCAGGGATGGGCAAAAAACGATTACTTTGGTAATCCGATTATGATTACTTTTTTGGAATAACAATTAACCCAGTAATTGCATGTCCGATTACTGGTTAGGGATGGTTAGATTAGGTTAGGTTATGTTAGGTTAGGTTATGTTATGTGATGTTAGGCTTTGTTATGTTTGGTTATTTTTAAATTTCTTTATTATTATTTTAAATACAGAAATTGTGTTAGTTTATGTTATGTTAGGTTACGTTAGGTTATTTTAGGTTATGTTATGTTAGGCTATGTTATGTTAGGTTATTTTATGTTATGTTAGGTTATTTTTGGTTAAGTTGTTACGTTATGTTAGGTTATTTTAGGTTATTTTTAAATTTCTTTATTATTATTATTATTATTTTAAATACAGACATTGTATTAGGTTATGTTAGGTTATGTTAGGTTACGTTAGGTTATTTTATGTTATGTTAGATTATTTTAGGTGAAGTTATGTAACGTTATGTTATTTTAGGTTAGGTTATGCTATGTTAGGTTATTTTATGTTAGGTTAGGTTATGTTAAGTGAGGTTATGCTATGCTATGTTAGGTTAGGTTAGGTGATTACTTTCAAGATTAGTAATCGTAATCACTTTTTGCCCATCCATGTTTGGTCGATATATAAATCTAAATTTGTGTTTTAGGCTTCATATTTTGAACGAGATGACCAAATTTGGGTCTTTGTTGCAAACTTCGTGTGAGAAACGAAGTCTCAACAAAGTTAATTACAATTCGTTTTTGAAACATCTCGTAGCCCGATTTCATCTATTACCTTCGCATGGTCATTTCACCCAAGAAATCCTTCAGGTCCGACAACAGTGCATCAAAGTTGCCATTCAGCTCAATTCACGTTTCCATTTTACGAATCAAGAAGCCCTTTGGAAGGAGCTTGGAAAAATATGCATCCAAACTGTTAAAATGGAAAGGAAGTGAGTTATTCCATTCTTTCTGCATTTTGGACTATAAATTACCATTTTTCTCTTTAGAAATGGAAGTTTGATAAACGCCTATTCAAATTTAGTCCTCGCAGAAATTTATTCACCTCCGGATCTTTTAATACAGAAAGCGAAATACTACAAGTCGAACAATGAAATTGACACGGCAGTCTTTGAGTTGAAGCAAGGAATCCGACGTCTTCTCACCGAAGGCGACCAAAGCGATGAGGAAAATAAAAGGCTTTTTGCAAGGGTGAGATTTAGAAATTAAAACTAATTACCTGAGTAAGGAATAAAAGATTCAAAATGACAGCTGCGATTAGTAAAAGCGTCCCAAATTTCTTTCAGTTTTTGACCTCTAGCTCAAAAACTATCGGTTTTAGCGACTTGAGCACTAAGAACAAAATGAAAGATTATTAAATTTTGCTTGGAATGCAACTTAAAAAGTCAAAATCGGTCCAGCCGTTCAGGAGATATCGATAGTCAAAGTTCTGCTCTCCTGATCATACCTTGTAAAAATTTTTTTACAGGCTAAGATGTTGATAGCTAAATATGACACTGAAAATACAAACCTGGAGTTTAGAAAAGGTTATGAAAGTCTCCGTGAAGCCACCTCATTGTGTCATATCGAACAGAATTTCGTTTATCTGGCACAATATCTCTACAAACAGCATTTAAAAGAAACCGATCCCGATAAAAATAATGAAACGAGGTAGAAATTTTACCCTTAAACCACAGAAAATTGTGCTTTGTGTACTTTTTTTGAACTACTACATTAATCAATTTTTCAGAGATATGCAGTACAAGGCAGCCTTATATTTCAGCATGTCGTTATTGTATGGATGTAAATATATTTATCAATCTATGTCATGCTTTGTGTCGCTTTGGTTAAACTTCGCCGCTAGGGTCTCCAAAGAGCTGCCTTTGCTTCAGAAAGCGAACCAGACGGAATGTAGACTCAGCATAATGGAAACATTACATAAATTCTCCTCTCTCATCGGTAAAGTTTAACACTTTTATGACTAAAGATCCAAAAAACAAGTCAAGAATGAATTTATTTTCACGATAACATGAAAGAATAATCCTAACCTCCCTCTTGTCCTTCAACGTTTCCCACTATGAATGGCATCGGTGATACAATCGTATAAATCGATTTTGGATTCGTCGGTCGATCTTCCCCGTAGATTCTCACTCGGTTTCCAGTGTCTCTTTGAGCGGGTGGAGGCTGAACAGGGGCGTGAACCACTCTATCGCTAAATTTGTCGATTAGTTTGTAAAAATATGATAAAATTAACAATACCCAATGTAATGTCGGATGAAATACACAAAAGATACGAAGAGTAGACTCAATACTGTGCATGTTATCGTAATAAGTTCAATCCCATACTTTTTTTCCAAGTCTTCTTCAATTTGGGTACTCATTTTTCTTACTTTTTAATGATTTTGCGGGAAAAGTTTTTTTTGTCTTGTGTCCAGCTGGGGTGAAAACAAATGAGTTTTTAAAAAAACACATGGGAGCTTTTTATTCTGAGTTATAAGATTTTAAAATTCATGGTGATGGGCGATGTCTATGCTGTATCACTTGAGCAGAGGTTCCCAAAATTTTTCACAGTGCGCCCCCCTTTTACACAAATGAAACCCTTTGCGCCCCCCCCCCAAAAAAAAATTTTTGAATGTTAATTTTTAGGTTTTTGAAGAAAATTAGGGTTTTAAAAATGTTGATTTTGAGGTTTTTGACAGAATAAATTGCACTTAAAACGCTGATTCTGACGGTTTTTGATGAAAAATTGGCCATAATTTTGAGGTTTTTGAAAAAAAATTGTCTTTTAACGAAAATTTGGCTTTAGAAATGTTGAATTTGAGGTTTTTGATGGAAATGTGGCCTTTAAAACCTTGATTTTGAGATTTTTTTGAGGAAAAACGACTCTTAAAACTTTGGACGAAAATTGGGCTTCACAAATGTTGATTTTGAGATTTTTGACGAAAAACGCTCTTAAAACTTTGATTTTGAGGTTTTCGGAACGAAAATTGGGCTCTAAAAATGTTGATTTTGAGTTTTTTGACAAAAATTTGGCTCTTAAAATGTCGATTTTAAGATTTTTGATGAAAAATAGCTTTAAAATATGTTCAGAAAGAAAAAACTAAACTTTTGTGGGATATTTGAAAAGAGAGAAAAAAAAATCGTCAGCCCCCTCAGTTTGGGAACCACTGCACTAGAGGGTCATTTTTGCCAGGATTTTTTATTTCATTTGTTGATTTTTATTTCAAATTTTAGTAAACAGTACCATTTGTCTTCCTTCATACATGTTTATGACGGTTCTGTCTCAAATACTTCCACGGATCAACCACCCTTCGCTTGAATGCTTTGAAAGGATCAAAGAAATCGTAAAAATCGTTTTTCATGAATATCCTCAGCAAACAATGTGGAGCATTGTTCCTCTTTTGAGGGTAAAGAAGAGTTTTTAAGATGGTACTTTGCTAATTTGTTATTTTATAGACTGAGAGCGAAGTAAGGAGAAAACGAGTTCATGAAATGCTGTCGATAATAAGAAAGAACAAAGGGCTCGAAAGGTTCATGTGTAATTTCGTCGAGTTTATCAACAACCTTATTCTCATTTCAAACAAAAAACCCAATGGTTTTGTAAGTAAAATGCAAATCTCTCCTATCCCAGGGGGGTGAGGCAAGGGGGCTCTTATGTGGGAATAAGAGCTAAAAAAAATAAATTATTTTTTTAGCATGCTCATATGAAGCTCGAAACAGTTGCTCCGGAATTCCGAAGAAAGTTCAAAAGCCGATTTGCATCGATTATGATCCCTCTTCAGCGATTTCGGACGATTGCCATTCCGAACTACAAAAACCGCAACTCCATTTCGGAGAGAGTAGAGCATAATCCGTTTCCATAGTAATTATTAAAATTTTATTTTTTTAGCCTTATTTTATTGTATTTTTAGTTCAATGGTATATTTCAAAGACGTTCTTGCCGATATTGAAGTTCTTCACTCCATCCAAAGACCGAAAAAGTTAACTTTTATAGGATCGGATGGAAATCGGTATCCACTCCTCTGCAAACATATGGTATGTCCACTTCCCCATCACCTTCTCTACCCTCCCCTTACCCACCATCACTTCCCCATCACCTTCCCTCCCTCCCACTTCCCCATCACCTTGCCTATCCTCCGCACTTCTGCATCACCTTCCTTCCCTCCCCTTACCCACTCCCACTTCCCCATCACCTTCCCTCCCTACCCCACTTCCCCATCACCTTCCCTCCCTACCCCACTTCCCCATCACCTTCCCTCCCTACCCCACTTCCCCATCACCTTCCCTCCCTACCCCACTTCCCCATCACCTTCCCTCCCTACCCCACTTCCCCATCACCTTCCCTCCCTACCCCACTTCCCATCACCTTCCCTCCCTACCCCACTTCCCCATCACCTTCCCTATCCTCTGCACTACCTCATCACCTTCCCTATCCTCTGCACTACCTCATCACCTTCCCTACCCTCCCCTTACCCACTCCCACTTCCCCATCACCTTCCCTACCCTCCCCTTGCCCAACTCACTTCCCCATCACCTTCCCTACCCTCCCCTGGCCCACCCTCACTTCCCCATTACCTTCCCTACCCTCCCCTTACCCACCCCCACTTCCCCATAACCTTCCCTAACCTCCCCTAACCCACTCCCACTTCCCCATCATCTTCCCTCCCTACCCCACTTCCCCATCACCTTCCCTATCCTCTGCACTTCCCCATCACCTTCCCTACCCTCCCCTTACTCACTCCCACTTCCCCATCACCTTCCCTACACTCCCCTGGCCCACCCCCACTTCCCCATCACCTTCCCTACCCTCTCCTTACCCACCCCCACTTCCCCATAACCTTCCCTCCCTACTCCACTTCCCCATCACCTTCCCTACCCTCCCCTTACCCACTCCCACTTCCCCATCACCTTCCCTCCCTACCTCACTTCCCCACACCTTCCCTCCCTACCCCACTTCTTTATCACCTTCCCTACCCTCCCCTTACCCACCCCCACTTCCCCATCACCTTACCTCCTTATATTTATTATGATAAATCCACCACTGCTATTCCGAGGCCTTTGCCTGGAGTTGGGACCGGGCTTGCGAGTTCAGGTTCTTTTTGGGGCCTCTTCCGTTAGAAAGCCTTCGTAAATAGAAGGTTATATCCAGACAGAACTCCCAAGCCCGGTCCCAACTCCAGGGGAAGGCATAGGTGGTTCTCTAGTTAACCTAGCTTTACGTATTTTATTTTTTCTTTGTTTTTAGGATGATTTACGCTTGGATTCACGCATTATGGAATTCAACTCGATCATTAATCTTTATTTGAGAAGAGATCCTGCTGCTCGTGACAGAGGACTCCTTATAAGGACCTATGTATGATTCTATTTTTAAAATTACATTTTTTCCAGTAGATTGAATTTTAATATAAATTTTCTAATTGTTCAGGGTGTGGTGCCGCTTAATAATGAGTGTGGTTTGATCGAATGGCTTCACAATTTGTCTCCATTTAAAAGCCTGTTGTGGGAAATCTATAATCAAATGGGGATCATTCCTATGAAATCTCATGAGCTCAAAGCGAATATTGTTGGTAAGATTTCAATATCATTATATTGATAAATTGGGATGTCAAAAATAAGGTTAATGACTTTGATACTTTTGCATTTCTTTTAGGTTTGAAGGATCCCCTAAGTAAAAAGAAAAAAATATTTGAAGAAGTCCTTTTAGTAAAACATCCGCCTGTTTTACACAAATGGTTCTTTCAGACTTTTCCTCGCTCTGATGTCTGGTAATGTTGCCTTTTTTTTATCTTCCTCTTTCTGTGTTCTTCCCAATTTTGTTCCCCTTCCCTCCCCTCCCCTTACTCACCTCATACCCTCCCACACTTCCCTATCATCTTCCATACCATCTCCCACTTCCCCACCACCTTCCCTAGCCTCCCTTCACTTTCCCGTCACCTTAACTACCCTACCCTCATTTTCCTATCACCTTCCCTACTCTTCCCCACTTCCCCATCACCTTCACTCCTACCCCCACTTCTCCATCACCTTCCCTCCTACCCCCACTTCCCCCATCACCTTCCCTCCTACCCCCACTTCCCCATCGCCTTCCCTCCTACCACCACTTCCCCACCACCTTCCCTACCCTCCCTTCACTTTCCCATAACCTTCCCTATCTTCCATTCACTTTCCCATCACCTTCCTTCCTACCACCACTTCCCCTTCACATTCCCTCCTACCTCCACTTCCCCACCACCTTCCCTAGCATCCCTTCACTTTCCCATCACCTTAACTACCCTACCCTCACTTTCGAATCACCTTCCCTACCCTTCCCCACTTTCCCATCACCTTCCCTACCCTCCATCACTTCCCCATCACCTTCCCTACCTCCCCACTTTCCCATCACTTCCCACCTCATCACTTCCCACACCTTCCCTCCCTACCCACTCCCAACCTTCCACCATTACACCTTCCTACCCTCCATCACTTCCCCATCACCTTCCCTCCTAACACCACTTCCCAAGCCTTCCTACCATTTCCCATCACCTTCCCTACCCTCCATCACTTCCCCACCACCTTCCCTCCTAACACCACTTCCCCAGCCTTCCTACCCTTCCCCACCACCTTCCCTACCCTTTCCCACATCACCTTCCCTCCTACCCCTGCTTCCCCAATCACCTTTCCTACCCTCTCCCACTTCCCCATCACTTTCCCTACCACCCCCACTTCCCTACCACCTTCCATAGCCTCCCTTCACTTTTCCAACACCTTAACTACCCTCCATCACTTCCCCATCACCTTCCCTCCTACCCCCACTTCCCCATCACCTTCCCTCCTACCCCCACTTCCCCATCACCTTCCCTCCTACCCCCACTTCCCCATCACCTTCCCTCCTACCCCCACTTCCCCATCACCTTCCCTCCTACCACCACTTCCCCATCACCTTCCCTCCTACCACCACTTCCCCATCACCTTCCCTCCTACCATCACTTCCCCACCTCCCCTCACCCTAAATCTTACCCACATAAGTTGTTAATATTTATTTTATTTTATTCAGGTACCTAGCCAGAACTAACTACATAAGAACTCTCGCTGTGATGTCTATTGTCGGATACATCGTCGGACTCGGTGACCGACACTGCGACAACATCCTCGTCGACACAACAACCGGAGAAATCGTCCACGTTGACTTCAATTGCCTTTTCAACAAAGTATTTTCAAAACACCAATTTTCAATCAACGTTTTCTCATTTTTTGTCTACAGGGCGAGACCTTTCAGTATCCAGAAACCGTTCCATTCAGGCTGACCCAAAATTTAGTGAAAGCCCTCGGTCCTACAGGAGTGGAAGGTCACTTCTACAAATCGTGTGAAATAACGACTCGAGTATTGAGAAACAACCAAGAACAACTTCTGTCCGTCATAAAGCCTTTTCTATACGACGACAGTTCCACCAAGCTGAGCAAGATGATCGGCAAAGAATTCGCCATCAATGAAGCGGTAAAATTTTTCTCCTATGATTATATCCTCAAGATTACGCAAATATCCTATTAATAACCCTTCCCCTGGTGTTGGCAAGTTTCCACGATTAATATCTAATTTTTTGATCGCTCAAATTTAGGCTAAAATCAACATAGCCAACGTACAAAAAAGACTCTCGGGAGTCGTAAGGACGAAAACGTCATATGAAACGCCAGTGAAAGAGACTTGCCCCTTGTCTGTCGAGGGTCAAATTCGAGGCCTTGTCGATGAAGCAACCAAAATTTCCAATTTATGCCAACTCTTCCACGGATGGGCTGCCTACCTTTGAAATCCTCCAGAATTTTCTTTTTTCATGAATTTCTAAATTAAATTGTAATTCTGGTTTTTGTGGATTCCAGTCTAATTTGTACATACTATTGTGTTACTAAACTGATCAAATACTTAAATTTTCATTATTTTTTTTAAATATTAATTTTTATGAAAACTGTTTCAGTATTCAATTGGCTTTACTACATTGGTATATGAATTAATTTTATTTCGTCAATTTGTTAAATACATATATTTGTTATGTTCCGTTTTTTTCTCTCTTTCTTCACTAGGATTTTTGACCTCCTTTTCATGTTTGCCCATCACCTTCCCTCCCTAAGCCACTTCCCCATCATCTTCCCTCCCGCACCCACTCCTCCATTTCGTTCCCTACCATCCCCTCACTTTCTTATCACCTTCCCTACAGTCTCCTCACTTCCCCTACCCTCCCCCACTTCAGCATCACGTTCCCTCCCCTCCCCTCACTTTGCCATCACCTTCCCTACTCTCCCCACTTTCCCATCTCCTTCCCTACCCTCCATCACGTTCCCTACCCTACTGTTTTGTTTTTATAGTATTGAATTTATCTATGTATATTGAAGGGTCACTTTCCCATCACGTTCGCTCCCCTCCCCTCACTTTGCCATCACCTTCCCTACTCTCTCCCACTTTCCCATCACCTTCCCTACCCTCCATCACCTTCCCTCCCTCCCCCACTTCCCCATTACGTTCCCTACCCTACTGTTTTGTTTTTATAGTATTGAATTTATCTATATTGAAGGGTCATCACTTTCCCATCACGTTCGCTCCCCTCCCCTCACTTCGTCATCACCTTCCCTACTCTCCCCTACTTCCTCCCCCATCACCTTCCCTCCCACTCCCACTTCCCCATTTCGTCCCCTACTATCTCCTCACTTTCCTCTCACCTTCTTACTTCCCTACCCTCCCCTCACCTTCCCACCCCCCACCCCCACTTTCCCATCACCTCTAGGAACCCTTTTAACTAGATACTATTCCATTAAGACAAATAGGACCCTTTTTAGCTTGATTTTTCATCTCTTTTTAGTATTCCTTTTTGGGCCCTTTTTCCCACAATGTTAAATTTTACCTATCCGACCCTGTTGCATCCTCAAGCTATCAGTTTGCGATGGAACTAAATGAAAGTCAGTGTGAATATTTACATTTTATTGATATTTCATATAAAAATAAAAAATTAATATAAATTAACAGTCTCATTATAAGGCACATTTCAATTGATAAAAGATGTTCTTTTATCTTAAAATTCCCATGATTCGAGCCATTTGAGTCGATGCATTGTGCTGTTGACTTCGCTGGCATAGGGCCCACTCATACCATAAGCGAGAGGTGAAAACATAAAGAAGCTATAATAAGAGGTGAGCAATATGAGAGCACGAAGGGGCCCTGTGAGATGAACTTTGGACAAAAAAGGTGAAAGTTTTGCCCCGACGATTTCAATCAAATAGTTGACTATCACACCCGAGAGCATCGTGCTGTATAAAAGCGCTGGGAAATAATGATGGAAGTAAAGGACTCTTCCCATCGCATAGAAAGGTACGTAATGAAGCGCCCAGCCAATGAAGAGCCACAAACAACATTTTAATACTACCGAGTCACTTTCTGGAACAAAAAGTTGTAAAAGATTCAAAATTAATGTCTACTAACCTGGCGTGAGCAATACAAAGCCATAACCTCGCTGTTGAAGGATTGCATTAAAAGCGAACAAATTTACAAATATTATAAGGAATATAATGTTGCTCCACCATATTACTGGATTGCCAAGTAAATATATCCTATAACCATTTCCGGAGAAAAATTGTCCCTAAAATACAACTCAAGTTAAAACATAGCATAACCTCAGGGTAAGGTTATGGTCATGTAACCTCCAGATCTTGACCAAACTTGGTGGTTCTAGAGCCCGGAGAAGAAATTCTGGGAATGGGCCTCAATTTCGTCATAAACCTCAAAATCAACAATTTATAGAGCCAAATTTTCGTCCAAAAATCCTCAAATCAAGGTTTTAAGAGACAATTTTTCGTCAAAGAGCTAAAAATTGACGTTTTAAGGGACAATTTATCGTCAAAAAAACTCAAAATCAACGTTTTAAGAGACCAATTTTCGTCAAAAAGCTCAATTTTAACATTCAAAACTTCTGAGTTTGGGGGGGGGGCACTTTTTCGGGGTCTAGAACAACCAAGTTAAAGACCTGAGGTTACAAAACTTACACGATAATTAATCGGCCATTGATAAGGCCTGGATGTAACTTCTCCTTCTTTTGGCTTCAAACCAGCATTCCCCTGCAGCATAACAGCATGAGACTCGATCAATCTCTCAAAGAAATTTGATGCATAAACTTCAAAATTGACATTTGGTACTAGAAAAACACAATTAATTTTGTCCTCAAAAACTTAACGTTTCGTACAAAGATCAAATATATTTTCTTCAATATTCCATATCGCATAAGGATCCCTCAAATTAGGATTGCAAGTCACTTCTTGCTGTTCGTATGCCCTAAAATATAAATTTAAAACTCAAAAATCGCAAAGAAAAATTATACCATTGAGGAAGCTGCTTTCCTGTCGTCGTTAAAACACAAAGCGTCAAATAATGGATTAACTTTATTTTAGTAGTCACGGCTGTAAGTACTCCATTCGATCCTCCACTTATGATTTGAACCTTCCAAATATCATTAGGATCGCCGATCCCATTCTTAAAAAAAATATATATATATATAAACAGAAAATATTGATATCTTTATATACCTCGCCATAACCAGTGACTTGATAATGCTTTTTCATTATCGGTGCCGGCTCACGATGTGAATGCAGATTTCGATTCGTGGTCACATGTTCAAGCCGAATCAAATCGCCATGTTTCACAAAATCGATTTTACCTTCTTCCGGCTCTCGGTCGAATGGTTTGATCATAAATTTGTTATTATCATCTTTATGTGTGTATGTTGTTATCTAAAGATTATGATTTAAAAAAAAAAATTTTAATTTTTTTTTACTTGTTGCTGCCTAGCTCCAAAGCCTTCAGGATAAAGGTGATAATGAGAATGCAAATATCCACCTCCAGTTCGCTTATTTTTTAAAGTAACAATCGCCCCATATGCGACATCTGGAAAAAATCATTAAAAAATTGTGATTTTAGGAATTCGTTACCTTTAGGCATGCTGGCATTGTGGAGAGAATTTCCTTGTAACTGAGCCTGGAATGCGGAGCTAAAAAAGCCATCACCGTTGCCACTTTTATGTAAAATAGTAAGATGGATGTAAAAAAAGGCGATGTATATAAAAGCGGGGAGTAAAATCAAGCCGAAAGCTCTGGCGATGAAGTGTTTCCAGAAGTAAAAAATTGATTTTTTCTGATCGCCAAGAATGTCCCATAATTCATTTATGGTGAATAAGCCGCATAAAAGAACAACAAAGACGCCGACGAATTTGGTTCCTACAGCACATGACAGCATGGAACCCGTAAAGCAAAGCCAGAGCCACCAAAATCGGCTGAACGGATTCGAATGGTAATTATGAAGTTTGACCATCCCAAATGTGGATGCCATGATGAAAAACAATAAAATTGGATCGAGAAGAATATACTGGGTTAATGTTAAAACACCAACATCTGCAAAATGGACAATAAAAGTTTTAAAAACAAAAATTTAACTTACCACATATCACCAAACTGGAAGCCAAAATTGCCGAGTTTATTGAGCCTGTGAGTTCGAAAACAATCAAAAATGAAAAAGGTGCTATGCAGGCACCTAAGAATGTACAAAACTGGAACAAAATCGTTAGAAATCAATAAAACTGTCGAAAAATTCAAAAGTAAACTAAAATTTCTGTTCAAAAGATAATTACCATTCTCATTCCTAAGTAATTTGTATCTTCATATTTGTCGCCTGGTTTTTCAAACGGGAAGCTGCCATCGTATCCACTTAGATAGCCAGACGCAGCAATTAGCATCTGGAAAAAATTGAAAAAAAATAATATTTTGACAAAAAATTGTCTCTTAAAACCTTAATTTTGTTGTTTTGTTGTTTTGTTTTGTTTTTTTTTTTTTGCTTCTCAAATGTTCATTTTGAGGTTTTTGACACAAAAAATGGTCTCTTTCAAACTTATTTTTGATGGTTTTGGGCCACATAAACGTTGATTTTGAGGTTTTTGACGAAAATTGGTCTCTTAAAAAACGTTGATTTTGACGAAAATTTATCTCTTAAAACGTTGATTTTGACCAAAAATTGTCTTTTAAAACTTTGATTTTGAGGTTTTTGACAAAAAAAAGGCTCTTAACACGTTGATTTTGAGGTTTTAGACGAAAATTTGGCTCTTGAAACCTTGATTTTGAGGTTTTTGAAGAAAAATTGGCCCTTAAAATGTCGATTTTAAGGTTTTCGATGAAAAATAGCCTTCTCAAATGTTGATTTTGAGGTTTTTGACGAAAATTGGTCTCTTAAAAAACGTTGATTTTGAGGTTTTTGACAAAAAATTGTCTCTTTCAAACTTAATTTTGATGGTTTTGGGCTACATAAAGTTAATTTTGAGGTTTTTGACGAAAACTTGGCTCTTTTTTACGAAAATTCGTCTCTTAAAACGTTGATTTTGACCAAAAATTGTCTTTTAGAACGTTGATTTTGAGGTTTTTGACAAAAATTTGGATCTTGAAACCTTGATTTTGAGGTGTTTGAAGAAAAATTGGCCCTTAAAATGTCTATTTTAAGGTTTTTGATGAAAAATAGCCTTAAAATATGATCAGAAAAAACCTAAATTTATGGGAAATATTTGAAAATCTTGAGCCTCCCCCCCAGTTTGGGAACCACTGCACTTAAGACTCACTTTGCCGAGTGGAGGATGGACGTCAAAGAAAAACGTCCTGTTGATGTACCAGCTTCCCATTTTCCCAAAATGTGTCTCGTCCCAGCTATAAATAAATTATTAGATTAAACATGTTTTAAACATAAATTCCAAATAATTACCAAACATGATCAGGTTCGCTAACTTTGCAGAATCTTGTGGCGAACGAAACGAAGACAATGATGCCAAATGAGAGCCACCAGTTTTTATTTCTCCTGAAAAGAAACAAAAAAACATTAAGTACTTATTGTCTCACTCCCCAGGGGACCTTAATGCCATAAACGTCATTAAGATGAAAACTAGTTTGGAAAGAATATCTAAAGGTACTACTTATTGCCTCACTCCTCTGAGTTTATCCTCAATTTGGTAAACTCAGGTTTGGAGTTTGGAAAGATCTACTATCTTTTGAGGGAAAACTAAAGGTACTACTCATTATCTCACTCCCCTGTGTTAGAAAGGGAATTTTCCCTGGAAGTGACCAAAGATGAAGCTTCTGAACTGTCAAGAATCTAAATTTCTAATTAGTCGGTATTTTACCTTCGTAGGAGATCGTATTCTTGCGAGGCAGTATCTCCTTTAGCGGTGGTCATTTTGAAAATGCGAAAAATGAAGGAAAATACGGAAAAGGGAGAGCGCGTTGGGCTTTACCCGCATTCGAAAGGTGGAAGGATTCGAAGGGGATCATTTGAGGTCAGTAACCCACTTTCGAGAGCCACCTGGAGCCCTTTGGGTTATCGATGAATTCTTCCAATTTAAGGAGTCGACAATCAAGATCTGAGGCTCCCACTTCAACAACAAATCCAGGATGTTCACTTCAAAGTTCTAACATTAAAAATGAACAAAATTATGAAGCTACAGGATAAGGAATGTTTACCTGTTGATAGGGGTGATAACTGATAAGTGATAGCGTTACCATGGGGGTCAAGGTCAAGGGATTCGAATTGAACTGACAGAGGCCCAAGAGCAAGCTCAAGGCCTAAAAACCAACCATTGATTCTCATTTATCAGACTAGTACCTATGAATTTTGGATTTGTTTCATTTTTCAAGTAAAGTCGAAATGACCTTGGCGTAGTATATTTATCCTCATGATGACCCTATAGAATAGATCGAGCTCTCTGCTCTATGGTGGCCCTGAGGAGCTATGTATAATCCATAGAGCTTGCATGCAGCTCCATAGTCCATGGAGCCTGCATGCAGTTCCATAGTCCATCCTGCACGCAGTCCATAGTCCTTCCTGCACGCAGTTCCAAAGTCCACCCTGCACGCAGTTCCATAGTCTATATTCTATAAACCTGCAATCCTGCACGCAGTTCCATAGTCTATACTATATAGAGCCTGCAATCCTGCACGCAGTTCCATAGTCTATACTCTATAGAGCCTGCAATCCTGCACGCAGTTCCAAAGTCCACCCTGCACGCAGTTCCAAAGTCCACCCTGCACGCAGTTCCAAAGTCCACCCTGCACGCAGTTCCAAAGTCCACCCTGCACGCAGTTCCATAGTCTATATTCTATAGACCTGCAATCCTGCACGCAGTTCTATACTCCATCCTGCACGCAGTTCCGTAGTCTATACTCTATAGAGCTTGCAATCCTGCACGCAGTTCCAAAGTCCTCCCTGCACTCAGTTCCATAGTCCACCCTGCACGCAGTTCCATAGTCTATATTCTATAGAACCTGCAATCCTGCACGCAGTTCTATACTCCATCCTGCACGCAGTTCCGTAGTCCATCCTGCACGCAGTTCGATAGTCCATCCTGCACGCAGTTCCATAGTCTATATTCTATAGAGCCTGCAATCCTGCACGAAGTTCCGTAGTCCATCCTGCACGTAGTTCCGTAGTCCATCCCGCACGCAGTTCCATAGTCTATACTCTATAGAGCCTGCAATCCTGCACTCAGTTCCATAGTCTATATTCTATAGAGCCTGCAATGCTGCACGCAGTTCCTTGTCCATCCTGCACGCAATTCCTTAGTTTATCCTGCATGCAGTTCCATAGTCCATCCTGCTCGCAGTTCCATAGCCCATAGAGCCTGCATACAATAAATAAACAATAATAAAAACTATATTATTTCGCCAAAGGCGTAATGCCCAAATAAAAAGCAAAAGGAACAACTTTGACAAGAAACAATTCCACAGTCCATAGGTCCTGCATGTATCTCCACAGGACCACCATGGATATGCAGACCCCATGGAGATATATCATATATTGAGGCTGTATGCCTATGGAGTATGGATGGAGCTGAACGATGGCCCCATTGAGTTATATGTAGCGTCGATAATGTCGAAATTTCTCAAAAAGTGACATCAAACTTCCCTCGTTCTGACGTCATAAGGAAGCGACATACATTTCGCTCTTCCCCCACCGAGGAACCCTTCCGCGAAATATGGCGACGAACATTTCATGCGATTAATTACGTCGAGCGATTATAGAATCCGAACTGTCCCCTCAGAAGAGAATCAAAACGTGTCGAGCGTTCCTCCTCTATTATTTCATCGCCGTTTTCTCATTCTAGCGATCCGCGAGTTTGTTTTTTCTTCTTTCCCCTCCTATTTTCTGCTCATCCCACGGGAAGACTTCAAATTCCTAAGGAATCTCTCGAGAATCCTCAACATTCGCTCTCGATTATCATGCGAGTCGACCTTTTTTTCTAATCAACGTTCGTCTAAATAAACCAACATTATGGAAGAATCTGGTAATTAAATCATTTTCTGATGTATTTATATCTTTAGACTTTTACCTTTTTTAATATAATTACCTAAGTATTCCCTCTCTCTCTTATTATCTACTCAAGATGCATCTTTTTTTGATGACAATGCTTTTTGATAATAAATTAATTCGATTTCCATTTTTTCGCTATCAACGATTTACCATATTGTCGGTTTTGATGGATTGCGATTTTTTTTGCTTTTATTTTTGTGACGCGATTCCGTTTTTGATTTGAATATGTAAATTTAAAATCAAATAGGAAGTGGATGATGGTTTTCCTGTATTTGGCAAGCATTCACATTTGGCTGACGAATTCGCCAAAACTTTAATTTCACGTTTTCTTTACTGGGGGATCCTTTTTTTCGTTTTCTTGCCATCTATTTTGTATTGTTAGATTCTTAGGTCGATGACTTGTGATTTTTTACGAAATTTTAAATTTTCTTCCTTATTTGGGTATTTTTGTTTAAAAAGAAGTTTATGGCTACAAAAAAACGAAATTGAAGGGCCCCAGGAGGAAAAAAGATAAGACCAAAAAGTGATTTTGAGAAATATTAAAAACAAAGTTTGATTTCATGCACATTTCGGACGATTCTCATCGTTTTTCCCCCTTGTTGTTCTACCAGATGATAGTACTCCTTAGCCCTAGATAGCGCCAATATCTCAAAATCGTCGAAAAATTGACTTTCATCCTTTTTCCCGCTTGTTGTTCTACCAGAAAGTACTCCTTGACAGCCTCTAGATAGTGCTAATCTCAAAAATAAAAAAAAAGAAGCGACTTTAATCTTTTTTCCCCCTCGTTGTTCTACCAGATAGTCCTCCTTCATAGCCCTAGATAGCCCTAATATCTCAAACTCGACTTTCATCTTTTTTGCCCTTGTTGTTCTACCAGATAGTCCTCCTTCATAGCCCTAGATAGCGCTAATATCTCAAAATGGACGGAAAAGTGACTTTCATCCTTTTTTCCCCTTGTTGTTCTACCAGATAGTACTCCTTCATAGCTCCTAGATAGCGCTAATCCCAAAAATCTACAAACAAAAGTGACTGTCATCCTTTTTCATTGTTGTTCTACCAGATGATAGTACTCCTTAGCCCTAGATAGCGCTAATATCTCAAAATGGACGAAAAAGTGACTTTCATCCTTTTCCCCCTTGTTGTTCTACGAGATAGTACTCCTTCATAGCCCCTAGATAGCGCTAATCCCAAAAATCGACAAAAAAAGTGACTTTCATCCTCCCCCCCCTTGTTTTTCTACCAGATGATAGTACTCCTTAGCCCTAGATAGCGCTAATATCTCAAAATCGTCGAAAAATTGACTTTCATCCTTTTTCCCCTTTGTACCAGATAGAACTCCATTATAGCCCCTAGATAGCGCTATTCTCAAAAATCGACGAAAAAGTCACTTTCATCTCATGTTCTACCAGATAATACTCCTTCATAGCCCCGGCTAATCCCCAAAATCGTCGAAAAAGTGACTTTCATCCTTTTCCCCCCCTTGTTGTTCTACCAGATAGTACTCCTTCATAGCCCTAGATAGCGCTAATATCTCAAAATCGGAAAAAAAAAACCATAAATTGTTTTATTTTTCAGACAAATCATCAGTTGGAGCGGTCCAGATCGTTCTTTCGCAACCCGATCATAAATTCGAATTGGATGAAAATGCTCTCCGCAACATCCTTCTCCAGCCAGAAATCCGAAACCGCAACGTAGTCGTTGTATCCGTCGCTGGCGCATTCAGAAAAGGAAAATCTTTCGTTTTGGACTTTTTTCTCCGATATCTAAAAGCAACTGTAAGCCAAAAGTGTCCTTTCGCACAAAACTTTATAATTTTTTCCCCCTTCTCAGTACCCCGCTTATCCTGCCAAAAACGAAAGTTTCGATGAAGACGACGACAGCGAAAAATCCGAAAAATCCGACAAAGATAGCGGAACCGAAAAAGAAAAAGCGAACTGGATGGGTCCCAACGATGTCCCGCTTGAAGGATTTTCATGGCGTGGCGGATCCGAGCGAGACACCACTGGAATTCTCATGTGGTCCGAAATCTTTCTCGCCACACTCGAAAATAACGAAAAAGTAAATAATTATATAATAAAAATAGACATTTACATATCTAATTTTAGGTCGCTATCATTCTTCTTGATACCCAAGGGACGTTTGACAGCGAAAGCACAGTTCGCGACTGTGCCACTGTTTTCGCTCTCAGTACTATGATTAGCTCAATTCAGATTTATAATATAAGCCAAAATGTCCAAGAAGATGACCTCCAGCATCTTCAGGTAACATAATATTTTGGTTTTTCTTTTACTAGACTATTTTTACAGCTATTCACTGAATATGGGCGTCTTGCGTTGGCTAGTAGTGATCAGAAGCCGTTTCAAAAGCTTCAATTTCTTGTTCGGGACTGGAGTTTTCCTTATGAGGCTCCGTATGGTGAAGAAGGAGGGAAAAAGCTCTTGGAAAAACGCTTACAGGTATTTTTTCTTCGATTTATGCTGAATTAATTACAATTTTTCTGTAGGTTTCGGACAAACAGCATCCAGAGTTGCAGTCTATTAGACGTCACATAAGGTCTTGTTTTACTGATATAAGCTGCTTTCTTTTGCCCCATCCTGGCTTAAAAGTTGCGACGAATCCGAGTTTTGATGGACGTTTGAAAGGTAAATTATTGAATTGAGTTTTCGCGAGATTGATTGCTGTTTTAGATATCGAAAGTGAGTTTATTGACCAGTTGAATAAATTTGTGCCTTTGCTCCTTGCCCCTGAAAATCTCACTTTGAAGCGAATCGACGGTCAGAAGGTGAAAGCGAAAGATCTTCTGGAATACTTCAAGGCTTACATTAATATCTACAGCGGAGATGAACTTCCGGAGCCGAAATCCATGCTTGTGGTAAGTTTTGAGTTTCATAAATGAAATTTGTTGCTTTATCCTCATAACCATGATTGTGAAAGGAGAGGTGTGCTGAGGTAAGCGTTGAAGCGAGATGTAGGAGTAGTGGGAGGGCGAGGAGAGCTGGGGCGAGGTGGTGGGATGCTGAGAGACGAGAGAGTTGGGACAGAGGTGGGAGGGATGTTGGGGGAGGTCAAGGAGAGTAGGTAGGTGTAGGAGTTGCGCAGGAGAGTACAGGGAGGTCGATGAGAGTAGGGATGGTGGTAGATGTTTATGGGAAGGTCGAGGGAGTAGTGCGGGTGGTGGGCAGGTTGAGGAGAGTTGGGGAGGTATGGCGAGGTCGAGAGAGTAGGGGAGGTGGTCGAGGAGGACGAAGAGAGTAGCGGGATGCGGTGTCGAGGAGAGTAGGGGAGTGCGGTGCGGAGGGTCTGAGGAGAAGTAGGGGATGCGGTGGTCGAGGAGAGTCGGGATAGGGATGCGAGGAGGTTGAGAGCGTAGCGAGGTGATGGGAGGGTCGAGGAGATTGGGAGGTGGTGGGAGGTCGAGGAGAGTTGGGAGGTGGTGGGAGGGTCGAGGAGAGTGGGAGGTGGTGGGAGGGTCGAGGAGAGTTGGGAGGTGGTGGGAGGGTCGAGGAGAGTTGGGAGGTGATGGAATGTTGTGGGGAGGGGGGGTCGAGGAGAGTAGGGGAGGTGGTGGGATGTTAAGGGGAAGGTCGAGGAGGGTAAGGGAGGTGGTGGGATGATAAAGGGAAGGTCGAGGAGAGTAGGGGAGGTGATGGGAGGGTCAAGGAGAGTAGGGGAGGTGATGGGAGGGTCAAGGAGAGTAGGGGAGGTGATGGGAGGGTCAAGGAGAGTAGGGGAGGTGATGGGATGTGGGGGTGGAAGGTTCAGGAGAGCAGGGGTGGTGATGGGAGGGTCGAGGAGAGTAGGGAGGTGGTGGAACGTTCAAGGAGATTAGGGGAGGTGGTGGGAGGTTGGATGAGAGCAGGGGAGGTGGTAGGAGGGTCGAGGATAGCAGGGGAGTTTGCGGGAGGGCCGAGGAGAGTATGGGAGGTGGTGGAAGTGTCAAGGAGAATAGGGGTGGTGGTGGGAGGGTTCGAGGAGAGCAGGGGAGTTGGTGCGATTTTAGGGGGAAAGTCGAGGGGAGTAAGGGAGGTGATTAGCTTGTGATATGAAGTGGTAGAATGTTGGGGGAGGTGACGTGATGGTTGGGGGAAGGTTGATGAGAGTAGAGGAGGTGATGGAAATGTCGAAGAGAGTAGGGGAGGTGTTGGAATGGTCGAGGAGAGTTGGGATGGTGGGGGTGAACGTCGAAGAGAGTAGGAGAGATGGTGGGAAAGAGATCTGTAGAGCCACGAATTTTGGGAAAGTTCGAGTTTTAGACTCCATATCATCACTTTTATTATTATTTTTTTAATTAATTAATTTATTTTTTAAATTTAATGTTAATTTTAGGCTACAGCAGAAGCGAATAATTTATCTGCAGTGGCGACGGCAAAAGAGACGTACCATTCTCTTATGGAAGAAGTGTGCGGTGGGCCAAGCCTTATGTGAGCACCCACCACCTTGAGGCCGAACATCTCCGAGTTAAGTCTTTAGCTTTGGAACAATTCAGAAGCAAAAGGAAAATGGGAGGCGAAGAATTTTCCGAAAATTACCGCCTCAAGCTTGACAAGGTATGTCGCATTCGCACTCTTTTTACTTCTATGGTGCTTTTATTTATTTTTTTACTTTAAAGAATTCACTTACTCAAGGCTCCTGTTGCTTGTGCTTCAATAAGATTTAGTTTAAGCTTATCTGCTTAAAACGCTCTCCAAAGTATCTTTGAAATTTACCTATTGAGTGATCATTCCTTAGTTTACCACAGGATTTTATCAAAATTGGTTTCACTTTTGCATCCATCACTCAAAATGCTCTCCCAATTCTCTCTTCATTTTGTCCAATTTAGAAAATACACTCTCAAAGCTGTCCCGCACCATTCGTGTATTAGTTTTTGAAATAGGGAATCCAAAATAAAGTTGGTAGCCATGGTTTTGTGCTTTATAGGCTTTAGAGATCGAATCAATCCTGTATTCACCTTAAAATGCAAATAATTGAACCTAAAAATGATGACATGCAGTGGCTGCCATTCTTGGTCCTTTTCAACCTTTCGACCCTCACCTTAGCTGGGTTTTGCTTATTATATTTTATTTATTCTTTAAATTGCTTTTTTAGGTATCTATCAAATTTTGTATTGGAACAAAAATTTGGTGAGAAAACACCATTTTAAAGTCCTTTTTAATGAGGAAAAACTGGCTCACTTAGAAGTAAAACTATGTATTTGGAATTCAAAACTATTCTATAGCGAGCTTTGAACAAAATGGCATTGTACAGGTTGAGGCAAAACTCATGCTAATATTTTTATTTAAAAAAATATTCATATTTCTCCAACAAAGCTTTTAATTTTGATGTAAAATGTGGGGAATTCAAAAAATATGGAAAAACAGATTTATAGGTTAGTTATAGAAACAGGTTATAGTATAACCTGTAATCTGTGTAAGGTTATAATTACTATAGCCTGTATAATATAAAAGTTCAAAAAATGTAAAATATCGGGTTTTGCCGCTCCCTTTACTTTTAAGTGCTCAAGTGTTATATGGTGAATGACGTTATTACTTCGCTATGCATATTTTCCGCTGAGTTTTGCCGTTTGGCTCTGCACTGACTTGCTCTTTTCGGTAAGCACCCTATTGTAATTTATACGCTCAAAATAGAAAAGTTGATAAATAATGAAACCTTCAAAGTCTTATGTCGAATTTTTTGTAGGATTTGGATCAGTTATATCTGAATTTCTTAATGCGAAACGACGCCAAAAATTTCTTCAGGCAAATAGGATATCCGATCAAGTTTTTCCTTCTGCTCTCTGTCTTAGTCATGATAATCGCTTTTGTCGCCGCACAATCGAAACATTATCCATCGTATCTTCCTCCGTTATCATCCTATCATGGATGACGCTAAAACTTTCGCTCACTACCTAATAATCTTTGCTATTCTCATTTATTTGTATAATGACCAGTATTTAGCTTGTTTTAAACCATTCTAGACTTAAAATAACGAATATGTCTGAAAGTGGTTTGATTATAAGATCGCTTTTTCAACCTTTTCACACCTCATGTATCACAATTAGTTTAAAATTGAAAATTGCTTAAAAACTAGATAAAAAGTATCCTCAAACCATTTTTTTTGTCTTGTAATCAAACCCTATTAAATCTGGCTGTGAGATGAATTCGCTGGACCATGTCACAGAATTTAATTCCCTGAAGCCTTTAGAAATATTCTTTTGGTCCATCTTCACAAAATTATGATTCTATGACATGAAC
Source organism: Orius laevigatus (assembly GCA_018703685.1). NCBI lineage: Eukaryota > Metazoa > Arthropoda > Insecta > Hemiptera > Anthocoridae > Orius > Orius laevigatus. The sequence continues at coordinate 325,248 of JAGWEN010000064.1, read as the reverse complement.
TGAATGGCATAAAAAATATAACGATTCCCCATTATTTTTATATTATTAACCAAATTTTGTAATCTTTAGGTGGTTTTTAAATGTAAGCTGTGATAAATTCACTTTTGTTACTATTTTATGTTTTTTTAGGTGTTTGTTATTTGTGACATTGCATGAAAACTCTGTTATTTGTGTAAAAAAAAATCAATGATAATTGTTAAAACGTTCTGATGTGCATGTTTTATTCTTTAAAACCTGTTTGCATTTTGTGTCCCCCCCCCCTCTCTGGAAATATACATCGTATCATGGGGCCCCGTCTATAGACTTGGAAGGATACTTTGTTAGATTTCGATTTAATTTGTACTTGGTTATTAGAGGATGGAGAGAGCCAACCCTTTTCCTATTAGGACACCGAAATTAGCATACTTTTTAACATAATATGCTCTATTTTAAAAATTTTAGTGATGATGCTTTGAGTAAGTGGATTTTTATAAAGCACCTTTTAAATTTTTTGAAGCTTCTTTCCCTTTTCCCCCTTCTTCCCACTCTTCCCCTTTCCCGTCTTCCCCCAAATCCCCCTCTTTATTGTCTTCCCCCCAAATCTCCTTCCCCCCTTCCGTTCTTCCCATTCTTCTCCCTTTTCCCCTCCTTTCCCCCTCTTCTTCTCCCTTTTCCTCTCCTTCTCCCTCTGTATCTTTCTTTCGTTTCTCCTTTCCCCCTCTTCTTCTCCACTCTTTCCTCCTCTCACTTTTCCCCTCTTCTTCTCCATTTTCCCATCCTTTCTCCCTCTTCTTCTCCCTTTTCCCCTCCTTTCCCCCTCTTCTTCTCCCTTTTCCTCTCCTTTCCCCTCTTCTTCTCCTTTTTCCTCTCCTTTCCCCTCTTCTTCTCCCTTTTCCTCTCCTTTCCCCTCTTCTTCTCCATTTTCCCATCCTTTCCCCCTCTTCTTCTCTCTTTTCCCCTCCTTTCCCCGCTTCTTCTCCTTTTTCCCCTCCTTTCCCACCTTACTCTCCCTTTTCCCCTCTTCTTCTCCCTTTTCCCCTCTTCTTCTTCCTTTTCCACCTTCTTCTCCCCTTTCCCCTCTTCTTCTCCCCTTTCCCCTCTTCTTCTCCCTTTTCCCCTCTTCTTCTCCCTTTTCCCCTCTTCTTCTCCCTTTTCCCCTCTTCTTCTTCCTTTCCCACCTTCTTCTCCCTTTTCCCCTCTTCTTCTCCATTTTCCCCTCTTCTTCTTCCTTTTCCCCTCTTCTTCTCCCTTTTCCCATCCTTTCCCCCTCTTCTTCTCCTTTTTCCCCTCCTTTCCCACCTTCGTCTCCCTTTTCCCCTCTTCTTCTCCCTTTTCCCATCCTTTCTCCCTCTTCTTCTCCATTTTCCCCTCCTTTCCCATCTTCTTCTCCCTTTCCCCTCCTTTCCCATCTTCTTCTTCTCCCTTTTCCCTCCTTTCCCCTCCTTCCACATTATCCCCCTTCTCCCATTTCCCCTCCTTTCCCCCTCTTCTTCTCCATTTCCCCCCTCCTTCTCCCTTTTCTCCTCCTTACCCCTTTTCCCCTCCTTCCCCATTATCCCCCTTCTCCCATTTCCCCTTCTCCCTCTTCCCCCACATCGCATTGTATACTTTTCAACAAAAAAATATTTTAATTTCAGGATATGGACGATCTCTATGGGCAGTTCAGGTTGCACAATGAGAGCAAAAATATATTCAAAGCGGCTCGGACTCCTGCAGTGTTTTTCGCGATCGCTGTCATTTTTTACATTCTCTCCGGAATTTTAGGTCTCGTCGGACTTTATGCTTTGTCCAACACGAGCAACTTGATTATGGGCATCTCTCTTATCACGCTTATCACATGGTGTTACGTCAGGTTGGTTTTATCAATTTTCCGTGAACATTTAACTTTTTTTTTTAATTGTAGATATAGCGGCGAAATGATTGAGTTAGGTGGTAGCATCGACCAAGCAGCAAACGGAATATGGGAAAAAGTAAAAAGAAAATTTTGTTTTGCAGTATTTTAAATGATTATTTCCAGTTCATGAAACCGACTTATGAAGCATTTGTCGAGAAAAGCATCGAGCATGCGGTTATGAATTCGACGCTCCCCTCCCTCGACACTCTCACCTCACCTTCGGCCAACGGAAAACACAAACAATTATGATCGCTACTTTTTTGATGTTTTCTCTCTTTCGGCCTCGTTCTCATCTTCGCCTTAATTTTGACATGCGCCAATCAAATCCCCTATTCGAAATTTACCATTTTCAGAAATTTTTCAGTCTAGTTCTTCACAGTTGTATAGAGAATTGTTTCTTATGTTGTTATGACAACTTCTGAACCAATGGGAGTGTTAAAAACAAACTTAAATTTTAAGTGTTTTAAAAAAAAATTATCTCAAAAATGTACATATATCTTCTCAGTCTTAAAGACGATTAATATTTTATAAAATTGAATATCTATTTTTTCAATCAAATAAATATTTTCTATGAGAGTAAAAACATCACCAAGCTCTCTTTAACAGTTTTTTTTTAATTGTCTAGCATTTACTGTATTTTTCTATTTTTTTTTCTTGCCGCCCAAGTGTATAAAATAGTCCATCACCAAAAAAATTAGTGATAAATAAAATACTAAAAAAATAGAAAATAAGTGATAGCCTACAGAGAAATCATAGTGAGGTGGGAAGCCATGAGATGGAACATTTTGAGGATTTTTCCATTGATCCTTAGCTCATAAATTGTCATCTCTGTGATGCCTCTGTGCCAAATTTTGCTGCCACTGGTCACTTTTAACGTAATTCAAACAATTCTAATTGTCTTCCGGAAAAATAAAAAAGTACTTATTGAGAAAATAGGGTTTTGGTCGATATGAACGATTCTGCAACTGTTAATATTATAATAATTACCTAAATAAATAAATAACCTCAACAAGTTCCGGACGAGCCCAAATTTCAAAGCCACCCAGGGCCGGGAGAAAAAAAAACCATTATAAATATAATTAATTATAATAAATGAATAAAATATTTGATATGAATAAAATGAAACAAAATATTTCTCCCCACCACAAGCATTAAAAAAAATCTGTCTTACATATAAGACAGCCGGCCCTGGGACTGTCTTTTATATAAGACCTTCGTCCGGAAATTGTTAATCTTTTATTCTTCTGTTAAATCTTTAATTTTATTTCTTTGTTATGTTCTGGGATTGAAATTTCTTTTTCTTTAAAATATAGTTATCAACCATGTGCCATTGTAACTTTTTTTTTGTTTGATTGAAATATTGCGTGCCTTTTAAATAATTTACTTATATGACCATTTTAAAAACACATATTTAACACCATTAGATTTACTGTGATTTTTTTACTTCGAAATAGGTTATGTACTTTTTTTTTTTGGCCTTTTATGGTCCCATGGTTGTTTTTTAAAAGTATAAGCCATTGTATATAATTCCATGTTATTTATTTATTTAGTTTAGTCTAGTTGTTGTGATAATCAAGGATTGTTTTGGTGATGAATAGATTTACTTCCTTAACATAAATAACATTTTATATTTAGGTTTTTTTTTCTTGTTTTTAAATTGAGGCAAAAAAAAAATCGCTTTGCCTTAATCCTTGCTCAATAATGAATATCAATCAAAAACCTGTCATCCGCATGGGGATGTTTTTAATGTGATAATTAATAGCTGCTGCCAATAATTTCGGTATTTGGTATGTAGGTTAAACAAAAAATAAACAAACATACAATTTTTTGAGAATAAAATATTTTTGTTAAAAAAGGACATGTTTTTTTGCGCGGTTTTCCCCCTTGAATAAATTTATCTAGGTAAGAAGCGGATGTTGATATTTCCGTTTGGATAAAGGAGAATGTTGAAAACTTGGCTGAGCGACGCATCCGAGGGCTCCAAGACAAGTTTGAAATTGGACAAAATTTGAGAAATCGCTGTATAAAGATTCTGTTCGGCAAATCTTCGTCCTACAAATTGTATAGAAAGTCGATTAGTAAAAATTTTCGTACCTATACATGTTCTGGCTCCGAATCCAAAAGGTGTCAACACAAAAGGGTCAACCTTACTGGACATGTTTTCCCTCAACCATCTTTCAGGAAGATATGAATCCGGATCGTCGAAATATTTCTCACTTTTGAAATTTACATTCATGTTGAGATTGACATGTGTCTAGAATTTGTTTTTATTTTATTTAATTTTGTGTTTTGACTTACATCTGAGGGTATTTCATAGCCTGAAAGTACCATGTCTGATTTTACTATTCGTGAAATTTCAGTCCCAATAGGATAGAACCTAAAAAAACAAAATATTTCCAAAGGCTACTTTTTTGGTTTTTACCTAAATGTTTCCTTTACGACGGCTCTGACGTAATTTAAACGTGCCAATGTTTCATTTGAGACTGTATCTCCTGGTTTCATTAGCTGTTTTACTTCTTGGTAGGCTTTTTCCTGTTTATCCTGATGCAAAGCCAAATTGTAGAGGTTATGAATTAAGCTCGGAACTGTCTGAAATGGAATTGAAGTTTTAGGGTGAGAAACAAGATTCTGAAGTTTCCCCCTTGTTCCACTCTCCCGACGAATCTATTCATCCGATCTTCTTAATATTAGCATATTTGAAATCATCTCGTCAAAACCTACCAGATGATTACCTGTTTTTTCGAAATTAAACTTTTGGTGGAAAATTTCATTTCATATTTTTCAGAGGAAAATTTTTTTTGGAAAAACTGCTCCCTAAGGAGCTCAGAGTTTTCCAAAAGAATGAGAACGCGCTTTTCAAAAAAAAATTTACGACCATTTTTAATGCCCAAAAAGAGAAAACTGGGACTTTTTTACCACCTTATCCCACTAAACCAAGAAAAGAAGAAAATACCGTTGTGAGTCCGTCGGTGAACAACGATTGCGTCAAAATGTAAATATCTCCTTCGGTCAGATCCTCCCTTTTGAGCAAAGAGACCAAAAGTTGGAATCGTTCATCGACATTCCCTTCATTTTTCACCATAGCATCGATTTCCGACAAGGCTTCTTTTGTTTTTCGTTTAATCTCTCTAAAATGTAAAATGAAATTTCCTTTGGTGGGACACTATTGATCCTCTTTTTACCCTAAGAGTCTAAATTCAGATGTTTGAAGCTCCTTAAAAATGGGCGAATAATGTTCGTAGTATGGAAAAGAGAATTTTAAAAGTGTGGACAGATAAAAAACAGATTTGTTCGCCCTAAGGATTTTTTCGGCTTCTTTTCTGTTCGCCTCGGTCATATATCCATTTCTTTTTCCAAAGCACATCAGTCCGGAGGCTTAAAATGGAGAAAAAATGTGATTTTCTTACCTTCAATAGACCATTTGGACAATTCAGTCCTCAGTTTTGGAACAAGTCCGTTTTTTTGTCGTTTCGATTTTAAATTCTCGATCAAATCCAGGGCTACTTCATCAGTGTCTTTCATGAAGTTGGATATCCCTTTTGGAGTCAAAAGCAAATGACGTAATGAGTTCCGAAGTTTATACCACTCTTCTCCATTGCTGCAAGAAATTAGAAAATCTAAATGTTGTATTTTCCCTACCTGTTGCCTAAACCCAATGCTAAATTCGCTCTTTTTCGAAATACAAATACGGAATCGTTAAGTGGCATTATATGCGGCGTCTTCCCTTCATGTTTGTACACCGTCCTCGCATCATCAGGTGAAAAAACATGGACGATATCAACATGGCCTAACTTTTCTTTGGCGACAGGACCGTATTTTTTGTGCAGTTTTTCAATGGTGTCATGAAAAAAAGTAGGATCCTCATATCCTGAAAAATCCGAGTTTTACATGAAGATGCCAATTTATTTATCATAAAAAAAGGATTTGCTTTTAGGTTATATGACGTAATTAGGGCTTGACAGTAACCTTCAACACTGGTGTACTTTTTTATAGATCACTTCTAAAAATCTTTTTTTTTTCTTATAATAAAATAGAATAATTATAATATATTTTAAGGAGAAAAATTTACCGAGTTTGTACTGCCAAAGGTTTCCTATGATAGGAAGAGCAACAGGTCCAGGGATTGATGAAAATGGCTTCACAGCTTTCATGTCGTTCAACCTTCTTGAATGTTATGAAAAAAGAAAGTTAAAACATGGATAAATAGCTGTCTTTATCAATCCGATGATAATAAGCAGATAACGATTACTTTATTGGATTTGAGAGGCTCTTAAAGGTTTTTATAGATTTAAAAAAAGAACAAAACATGTTGATGCGTTTTTTATCATTTATTTTTGAAAAATTCAAGTAGGTGGACCTTTCATACTTGAGGTCATCATCAAAACAGGAATTTTTTCCTTATCGAGTTCGAATTAAAAAAGTACAGAAAAACGTGGTATGGAGCAGGTCGCCTATAACTTTCTCAAAATTCGGACCTGCAGAGCCAAAAACGTCCCCAATCCCACTTCTGTTTTTATTTACCTGCTCTCCATTTAATGAGGTCATTAATAAAAGGAAGCATAAATGTAATAAACTTTATTACATAAAATTGTGGAAACATACAAATAGTACAGGCTACAAAAAATATAACAAAACGTGTATTTGGATTACAAATTACAGGTCTTCACTCAAGTCGATCCTATCTATAAAACTTCGCCCAAAGCGGTTCCAATGCACCCTGTCTTCTTTGTCTTATCCCAAGATTTCGTTTCTTTTATTGTTTTTCCTTAATCATCTCAACCAATTACATTGGTACAAAAAATATAGAATATCCTTCAATAATTTTTATGCTCTAATGAATTCTCTACACGTGAGAATTTTCAACTTGATCTAATAAAGCAATAAAAAAAATCAAAATAAAAAATCTTGTCAAAAGAATATTGGTCTTAATCAAACAATATATAACTTTTTATTTTTTTGTTATATTTAATTATTATCTTCATTTCATAATGATATGTTGCTTGAAATGAAATTCAAAAAAATATTTTAAATTGTTAATTTTAAATATTATATGCAACACCACAAATAACACTGGTAAATTTTATGAAAACAATGCCAAATTTCTCTCAAAATGTATAAATAGTAAACTTTATACATTGGGAATGTCTTTGAAAGAATTTTTCATAAAATAAAAAAAAATTAAATTTTGGATATGTAAATAGGTACATCTTCTACATACATACATTTTTTAAAAACTACTTTTATTTATTCAAAAGCCAATCAAAGGAGCTACTCACAAAAGGAAGTGAAAGACTAAAATCTGCATTTATCACGACGACTGTTAAAAATTTTTACAAAATATCAAGTTCAAGAAAAAATGAATTTTTCCTTCATCCAGCCTTGGGCGTAATTATCTGGCTGAATCCAAAAATGGTAACTGAGTGATAAGGAAAGGCGACGCCCTTTTCCCCAAACAGCCGAACATGCCCTAGCAAAATACATTCGAAATAAAAAAAGCGAAATTAGACATATATTTTATTGCTGCTGCATTCCAATCACAATAATATTAGAGGTTTTCAATTTTTCAATTTAAACACACATACTCGCACAGTCATATACTCTCGCTTTATATATATTTTACAAAAAATCTAATGGTCCGATCGGTTTTTTTAAATTTTGTTCTCGTTTTCTGGTCATTTGCAGATTTGTACCCTTCACTTTTGTTTGTGGTGAATTCAATGCCAAAATGAACATGCAAATTACTGCGTTTAAGTACTTAAAGGTTATTCTGGGGAGGTTATAAAATAGGTTATGTACTAATTGGAAGTTTCCTCTCAACAAAATTTTCTACAAAAAAAATTTAAATTTAAGAAAAATTGTGTACAAAAATTATAATTTTATGGGCTAAAAACAAATATGGCACTTTTTTTCTAAGGGGGGGATATTTTTGTCGCCATCTTGAATCTTTGATGTCTCCTCGAATTAAAAAAAAATGAATGAAGAAAAATAATTGAGAGTTTTTTAAAACACGAATACAAAAATACTTTTTTCCGTACCTACCTACTTAAATATTCGTTTCAAAAATTATGCGTTAACATGTTTTATGATTATATTTAATTTTGATCATTGTTTGGTGATTCGGCTTTGATGGGAGCGGTCGCTTCTTTTTCGGATTGCTGCTTCTTCCGAACTAAATATCCACGGACTCCAGCTTGGATCTTCAAGGCGGAGTCGTTGATCAGATCTTCGGAGAGGGTATTTTTGGTTTCGGCAGAATCTTTGGTAGTTTCGTCGGCTTTTGGTTCTTCTGGAATCAGAGAGAAGGAAAAAAAATGAAAATTGGTTCATAAACTCATTTTTAAATAGGAAAACAAGGAAAATCGGCGAGGAGCTTTCGCTAAATCTCAGAGCCGCACAGCAGCCTCCGTGACCTTGAGTGGGTTGCATGCCTCAATCCGCTTGGCCACGAAGCCACTGAAGAATAAATTATGCGTACCTTTTGAGTCTTTGCTGTTTTTTGGGGGTTCAGCATTTCCGTTGGTAGCGTTGGAGATTTCTTCGGAAGAAGGGGGAGCATCATCTTTGGCAGTGATGGGAGAACTGGTTCCATTCAAGCTTGAAGGAGGTTCTGAATTAAACGTCACGGTATCTTGAGAAACGTCGGGACTTTCTTGCCGTCCATTTTTGCCGTCTTTTCGAACCATGTAACCGCGGAAATTGGCTTGAATGGTCGTCGCCGCTTTGTTGATCTCGCTCTCAAGGGTGTTCCAGACTTCTTTATCGACTGCGGTGCCGTCGCTCCTGCTGGTCGGAGAGGTCGGGGAATCTTTCGGCGTTTCCCCTCCGTTCTTTGCAACCTTTTTGCTCTAAAATTGATATTATAACAAATTTTAAAAAAAAGTTTCTATTTGGACATTAAACATTAAAAACATCAAAAGCGTGTTCGGTGTTTTTTTCATGCAGTTGAAGGGTTATGGATGAAATTTACCTGCTGCTTTCTGGTCAAAAATCCTCTGACGCCAGCTTGGATTTTCGTTGCTGCGTTATCGATTTCTTTTTGGGTGAGGTCAACAATTTGTTCGGCGGCGATTCTCAGTTCGTCACATTCTTGTGGCTTCTGGAGCTCCTTAAGCTTCTCGGAGTCTTCATCAATGGTCAGATCGTTTTCTGTGGAATCCTTCAGCTCCTCTTCTGCATTGGTGGCTTTATCGGAGTCGATGGCGATTTCGGTATTCATGTCCTCGGTGTAAGAAGATTCCAACATTTCGAAGTCGGGAGCTGGAAGGTCTTCATCGTTTGGAAGGTTTTCACTCATGGCGCTGTTGTCATCGGTAGGCATAGGGGGAAGAGCGTCCAAACCCTTAAATAAAAATTAGCGTTGAAAAGTATTGTTTTGTCAACTTACGCTTTCTTTTAAAGGTTCTGCTTGCTTTTCGTCAGATTTTTGATCTTTTTTGCTCTCATTTTGAGATTCCGACGAAGGCACTGTTGGTTGCGAATTGAGCGAAGTGTCATCATCGGCTTCAGTAAGCATATCGTCAGGAGGGGCGGGAAATTCGTCATTTGGAATTATCGCATCCTTATCTATGTCCGGACTACTGATGATTGATTCGGTCGTTTTTTCAGCTTCTTTGCAGATCTCGTTCACTTCATCTTTGACTTTTTCGATCATACTATCGGTCAGCTTTTTGCTCAAGTCTTCATTGCTTGAATTCTGCGAGCTTTGGAGTTGTTTTCTGACTAGGAAGCCTCTAATGGAGGACTGGATGGTTGTTGCTGCAGCATCAAGATCTGCATCTGAGCTTTGAGATTTATCTTCCAATGAGGTCACATCGGTTTTTGAATCTGGAAGGATTTCCGAGTTACCTTCAGAGCTGTTTTTTACTGAAGCATCCGATGGAGAGCTGACTTCAATAGCAGGGGAAGCTAATTCTTTGATCTCTTTAGACTCCGCAACCAATAACTGTTCACCGACGAGAGATTTTTCCTCCACTTCTGACTGCACAGTTTCTGACATCGATACATCGGATAAACTGTTTGTTTTGAGCTGTTCACTAGATATATCGTTGTCTTCATCGTCGTTTGTCCGGGTGTTTCCATCTGGGCTTGGCAAGCTGACTTCATTTTCAGCACTAAGAGATTCCGAGTTTTCGTCTTGGTTCGGCGACATGTCAGTTTTCTTTGGTATATCGGATTTGCTTTCATCAGCAGTCTCGATTTCAACAGATTCTTCAACTACTTTTTCTTCAGGGGAAACTACTTCAGGAACTTTAGAGGCCTCCTCCAACGAGGCATTCGGCGATGACTGTTCTGACAAATCGCTCTTTACTTCTCCGTTAGCGATTTCAGCGACTTTTTCAACCTGTTGACTTGGTGAAGTGACATCGGGGAGAGCATCAGAGACCGGAGATTCCGTTGGTTCAGCTTTGATAGGCTCCGATGCTGAGGTAACTTCTTCTTTTTGGTCGACTAGAGGCTGTTGAGGTTCATCTTTGGTTATTTTTTCAGCAGATTTGATTTCGTTTTCTGATTTTTCAGATTGTGCGCTACCTGTATCTGGTTCTTCAAGCTGGGTTTTGTCAGATTCCGGGGATTTCGGGGAATCGACAACCTTTTGAATTTCAGGTTTTTCTTGGGGCTTTATAGGGTCTTCAACTACTGCAACAGGAGAATCAGAAGTCTTTTCTGCAGATTTGGGCGCATCTTTTGATTCTTTTTCCACGGTGGTTTCGGAGACCCTTTTTTCCTCGGGTGATTGAGGGACCACAGTCTTTTCGTCAGTCTTAACCAGAGGAGTCCCTCCGGGGAGTGGCTGGGTACAGACAGCATCCGGACTGTCCCCTGCTTTCCTCAAATCTTTCTGCGATAGAGATTGAGCAGTCGTGCCTAAAATCGCGACAGTTCCAGTGGAGGCTGCAAGTGTTCGAACGGCTGTAGCTTCGACTCCATATGAGGTATCGTTCGATTCAGGCTCTTCAGGAGGCTTCTCTTCTTGATTCGATATCGAAGTCCTTCCATCATCATTTGAAACCTGATCTTGCACCCCTTTGCTGTTTGATTCCTCAGTCGAAGAAGGCGAAACTCCACTGCTCTGAGCTGCAACAAAAGAAAAACAAATTAAAGTCACAATAACAAAAGAAAATCCAACAAAAAAAATTTTTTTTTAAACCAATTTTTTGATGTTTTTATCGATAGAGCTTGACCACTAACAACGACTACGAGGTCGGAAATAAAATTGATCGTTCTTCGTTGATATTTTTAGACGTCATTGATTTTTTAACGAAGAACTAAAACGATTTTCGTACCCACCTACTCATTTTCTACGTAGCTACGTGTATATTTTTATAATTTATTATTTATTTAGAAAGTTTTAACTTCTTAGAGCTGTTCATTTGCTTAAGGGCGCCTTAAACCGCGGCATTTTTCTTTGATGCATTTCTCCAATATCCTGAAAAAACTGTTGGTTTTTTTGAAAAATTTCATTTGAATTTTAGTTTTAGAATACATTAATATAGGTCGCCATGTTTTTATTTTTTTGAAAATCATAAAAATTTGAAAATAATCATAATTTTTATGACAAAAACAATGAAAGGGGAAACCGAAAAAATACGCTCTCTCTCACCACCATCGGTCAAAGGTCGAAAATCAAAATATTACTGCCTAAATTTGATACCTTTGCTGCCGATATGATCGCTAGCGCCCGAAACACTAGCGGATGCTTTAATAACACCTACCCCATCAGAGAGGTCTAACGGGCCCTTAAGGCAAGGGTAGGGCCACGGCAGCGTTCCGCCCCACCAAAGAGAGATTTCGCTAGAAAACCACAAATTTCACCAAATTGAGAAAACTGGAGGTTCCACCACAACCAGACCATTATGATTGGTTAAAAATGCACTTTTTGAGGCATATCAACGTTTATATTTGTAATGGATGGTAGAGAGATGGAAAAACGAATTCGCCTATGATTGCGCCCTTGCGTTTTCGTTTACCGTATTTATAACTCGATCTTGAACTTCCAATTTTAGGTGAAGAGTTTTGGCACGCGGACAAAGCCCAGCCTTTCTTCTCTAATTAACGTCAATTTGACCTTATTTGACCCAAATTCATATCGAAGCAAGGATAGGCTGAGTCGAAATCCTAGATGAGTCAGCGAGCTTGTAAGGAAAAAATTGACGTTTTTAAGAAGAGAAAAAGTCCTATCTTTTCGTGATCCCCAGAACGCCCTGATCACGAATATATAGGTATCTAGGCCCGGAGCCACCATCCTTTGGAAATCAGCTAAAATGCCAGAAAAGATGGCTGAAATAAATGAAAAACGGCCAAGTGATCCCTTCGTTTGATTGGAAAGAATTTCGTATGGAAGTCGACCAAGAGTGTATTTAGGAAAAGGGGATAGTTTACAAATACCTTGAAAATAGAGTGGAATAAGGAATTGTCTGACTTAAAATTTGGCACTCGCTAAAGGAAGTGCGTCACACGGTCAAAAAGCAAAGAACCAAAAACCGTCCACGTAAGATATAAAGGTCTAGTCTGGTCTGGTAGTTCTGAAAGTTGAACCCCCAAAAAAGGACCTTTCTCAAAAATCGAGGGAAAAATAGCCCCTAGTGTCCAAAAAGGATGAAAAATCAAGCTAAAAGGGCCCCTAAGTGTCCAAAAAGGATCAAAAATCCAGCTAAAAAAGGCTCCTATTGCCCAAAAAAGATCAAAAATCAAGCCAAAAAGGGCCCTTTTCATAGTAAAGGAACAAAATCTGGTTAAAGGGGTTCAAAAAAGATCGGAAATCAAGCTAAAAGGGCCCTTTTATTGGCAAAGGAACAAAATCTGGTTAATAGGGCCCCTAGTGTCCAAAAAGGATTTAAAAAGTCAAGATAAAAATTGACTTTCATCTTTTTTCCCTCTGGCCTTTACAGGAATCCTAAATCCAAAGCTCACTTTTTGTTATTTTAGATAGGTATACCTTATCTTGTTGTCCTAAGATAGTATCCATCTAAAGTTCTAGCTCTATGTTATCAAGTGTATTTTTCAAAAGCACGAATCTACACTGTTTAAAAAGGGCTTATCGAAATCTTTGGGTATCTCTATTGTCTTCTTTCCTTTTGTCTTATTTTGACGAGATTGCTCATTTTTGAGGATTTTGTGAACCTAAAAATAGCTGAAGGGTCATGGAAACTCGGCATGGAACCGCTATTGAGAAACGGCTGTTTGGTAAACCGAGATCAATTGATTGTGACCGGTGGACAGCGAGGGACGATCGTTTAACGAATTTGTTTTGCCGTTTCTAGGACAAAATGTTGGATTTCTTTTTAGATTCTGCAGATAAATTGGAAGCCGAAGACGTCCGATAGAGCACTTATGAACATTTCGGGAAAACCATTAAAATTTCTTCCTCCATTTCTGCCTAAAATCCGGTCCGATCTTCGCATTTTCACCATATACAGGGTAGGGCCTTAGGGCAGGGTCCTTTTTTGGCACTAGAGGCCCTTTTTAGGTGCAGTCTTTTTGGACACTAGGGGCCCTTTTAACCAAAGCTTGATTTTCGATCTTTTTTGGCACGACTCTCCAGTGCCACACCCTTGAACCCAGATTTTGTTCCTTTACTATGATAAGGGCCCTTTTTAGCTTGATTTTTGATCCTTTTTGGACACTAGGGGCCCTTTTAGCTTGATTTTCGATCTTTTTTGAGCCCCATTTAACCAGATTTATCTTTTATTCAGTGAGGTACGATTTGGTCAAACGCTTCAAATATTTGTATAAGACCACGTCTGACCGCACGGTTAAGGAGGGCTAGCCTCCCGGACGTAAAATCGAAAAAAATAAAAAAATAAATAAAAAATAAATAAATAAGCTAAGTGCCTATTGAGTTTCGAGAGGGACTTCCCTTTTATTTATACAGCAAATTAGTCATTCGTTATTCGTAGTATAGGCATGATAGCGATGGAACGCCATTCGGGACCGAGTCCAAAATATTCGAAAGAAAGGGCAAACGAAGAAGAGTCGAGGGTTCAAATCATTGGAAAACCATCGTCTAAATTTGCACACGGGACCCTGGAAATTCGTCACAAATCCACGAATCAATCAATAGAATAACAAAGGACGCGTAGGACTGACTTGAAATTCGCTGACTTGGAATTCGTCGATTTGTTGACCCACGAATTACTGTAAACACTATCCCAGAGCCTTCATTTTTCAATTCAGGGTAAGAAAATAAATAAACTTATAAATTAAAAAGGATGTCAAGTTTAAAGTTGCCGTTTTTATTTATTATTGTTCTATATCAACATTGACTCAAGATAAAACCGACCTGTTGTTTAGAAATAGAAAAACAACGAAAAAATGCAGAAAATGTACGTTCATAGGGGAAAAAAACCGCTTTCCATCTAGGTTTTACAAGATTTCCAAATGAAATTGGATTGCCGTGAAAAAGTGAAATGAGCGATTATCTCGTGAACTAAAGGAAAGGGTCAAAAATCAGCACGGGAAGGTCTAGTAAGATGAGAAACATCGCGAAAAGTTTCAACCTAGGAATTTTGATAGATCGGAAAGGTTTAGGAATAGAAAATCTCACTTTTTTCAAAAACTAATGCTTTGTTAATATTTATAACTAAGTGACAGACAAAAATCAGACCTAAAAGTGGATTTTTATATTATATGGCCATTGAGCCTCCAAGCACCGACCTCAAGAGCTTCCTTTGGAAATCAGCAACAGTGAGACGCGTGAATTTTTTTTAACAAGTGAAAAAATTGACACGTTTCCTATAATAGAATTTACATGTTTTTAAGGTCAGAATTTAAAAATTTTTAACGTTTGACAAAAAAGAGATCAAAAATGTTTTTCACAACAAAGAGAAATTATAAATATTTATATAGGTCTTCATCTAGGAATGCGGTAGCGTTCCGCCCCGCCAAGCATTCTTGAAGACACAATAGTTCAAGAAGTTTGAAAAAATGTAATTTTATAAAAAGTCTTAATTTTATATTGTTCAGTATGTTCGCGAGCCAAAAAAGTTAATAATCTCGACTTTTTTTGAATGGGAGATATGGTTGATTGGAGGCGTTTAAATTGGAACAAAATAAATCAATAATCGATAAAAAAGAAAATTATTCGAACCTTTGTTGTATCCTCTAATCGAGCTCCACGAGCTGCCCATGGAGGTAGACGGAACGAACGGTTTCGGACGGTGGTTGCTTTGAGAATAAGAGTTCTCGGTTGTTGGTGAGCGGTCTGACTGGGGAGTTCCCTTTCCCTCGGTTTGTCCTTTGAGAAAACGCGGGGCGCGGACGTGCATGCGTATGTGACGATGCAATGACCGTTCACCGTCTGGCTCTCTTTAACTTTGGCCTTTTATCAATAATTCCAATTGTTTTCCTACATTATCTTGAGATAGAGGATCGACCCCCTCCAGCTCCTAGACGCCTCGTGCCATCACGGTCGCCTCTTTTTTTAAACCGACAGGAAGAAGACGAATTCGTTTCTTTCTTCCTGATCGTTTTCCCTACCAAATTTTCACTTGGTTGGGGTAGGAACGCGGCAGGGTTCCGCCCCATCAAATTTTTGAAAAAGTTCCCTTTTTGAGGTACGAGAAGCCCCGGAGGGCCACCCGCGCCCCCCCGAGAATACATAGAGGCGGCGCCCCCGGGTTATTTTTATTTATTTTATTTATTTATTTTTTTGGCAAATATTCCCAAAAATTCGTGAAAAACCTCAAAATCAACATTTGCAAAGCCTAATTTTCGTCAAAAAACGTCGAAATCAACACTTAAAAAGTCTACTTTTCGTCAAAAAACCTCAAAATCAACATTTTTAAAGCCTAATTTTCGTCCAAAAACCTCAAAACCAACATTTGTAAATCCCAAATTTTCGTCAAAAACCTCAATCAACATTTAAAAAGCCAAATTTTCGTCAAAAACCTCAAAATCAACATATGTAAAGCCCAAATTTTCGTCAAAAACCTCAAAATCAACGTTTTTAAAGCCTAATTTTCGTCAAAAAAACCTCAAAATCAACATTTATAAAGCCAAATCTTCGTGAAAAACCTCAAAACTAACTTTTTTAACGCCCAAATTTTCGTAAAAACTCAAAATCGACATTTGTTAAGCCTAATTTTCGCCAAAAACCTCAAAATCAACATTTGTAAAGCCCAAATTTTCGTCAAAAACCTCAAAATCAACATTTATAAAGCCTAATTTTCGTCAAAAAACCGCGAAATCAACATTTATGAAGCCTAATTTTCGTCAAAAACCTCAAAATCAACATTTTTAGAGCCTAATTTTCGTCAAAAAACCCCACAAAATCAACATTTATGATGCCTAATTTTCTTCAAAAACCTCAAAATCAACAGTTATAAATGCCTAATTTTCAGAATTGAAAAAGTTATTTCTTAAGTTTTCCAGAAAATAGCAATTTTCTGCCTCCCGTGGATGGGGGATCCACGGGCGCCCCCTTAACTGAAAACCCACCCACACCCTAAGGTCCCAGTCCGCCCCAGACCAGAACAGACTTTTATTGTTTGCGATAAGTCAATTGACTACATCGGATTCCTAGTGCCATTACACGGAAATCGATAGTCTGTCGATTTTCGAAAATACGTTTTAGTACTTTTTTATACAATTCACTATTTCTTCGGTATTTATTGAATACTTAAAGTATTTTATTGCTGAAAGGAGTTCTCAAGACACAATATGAAGGCAGAACAATAAAATCCTGTGAAATGAGAAAATTTGCGATCAATAGTAAACTCTGTATCTTTTATCGTCTCTAGTCAGATTATTGTTTTTTTAAACTTAAGACCTTAATTATGAAAATATAAAAATTCACAGACGGAAGATATCAAATAACGAAGAGACTACTCACAACAACAATGATAATATTGTAATTAAAAATAAATAGCCATGTGATCGACGCGAGATATTTTTACAACTAGATATAAATAGATTTCACGATGCAATGTTGTGATCAATTAATTATTAATCAATTAAATTTTGTTTTATTTATATCACAACTACGCCATCGACAGTCGATTAAAAAGGGTATAGCCGGATAAGGGGGTAGGCTCCAACTACGGGGTACGCTCTAAAAGTTTTAATTGGCTTTGCTTTTAAGGCATTGGCCACATCTACTCAAAACCTTTTTTGAAAACAATATTTTTGACAATTAATTTTTGTTTCCATTGTATATGAAAGCTAATTGCTAAGCGAATAATGATATTACGAATATGCTACAGTAATTAATTATAAAGATAAGGGAGGAGTATGAAAGTCCCAATTTGTGACGAACTTTCCGCTCTAAAAAACTTTTGCTTTCATCGAAACAATAAAACGTTTTTAAAAACGTTATTTTAATGATGAAGCAATTATTATGGTAAAGAATTTTTCATTTTTTTAACCTAATATGCTCGGATTGCGGTTTCAAATGAGGGCTCCGTGATCTTTATCGGGCATTTAGTGGGGGATGTGGGGGTGAGGTTAGGGGAACGTGAAGGGTAGTGGTGGATGTGGGGATGGTGTTTACGGAGAGGTCTGTAGAGCCCCGAATTCTCGAGAAGGTCCCATTTATGAGATTCCTCCTATGGAGGACCTATGGAGCACCTTTTAACGTATTTTAGGTATTTTAAAGCAGTCGGATTTATCTGATAAATTAAACGCCGACAGGAAACTCACAAAATGGCTACGTAGGTTGCTTATAGAAAAATGCGCTGAATATAATCGCATATAAGCGATGCCCAAAATATTTCAGCTCCCCTCACTCTCTTCTATGTAATTGCCAACTTTCGTAATTAAGATTTATTACTCTTTTAAAAGCGAAAATAATCTGATGTTAGAAGAATTTTTTAAATTAATATGTAATAATAATCATTAGGGGTATTCACGACCTTCGATTAACACGTGTTAAATCATGGTTAACTTTGAGGGTACTTACGATCTTCAAGTAACACGTTGATCGTGTTAATTATGGTAAACTTTAGGGGTATTCATAATCTTCAATTAACACGTTTAATCGTGGTAAACTTTAGGGGTATTCATGATCTTCAATTAACACGTGTGCTAATCACGGTAAACTCAATAAGGGTACTCACCCCAATCTTCGATTAACACGTGTTAATTGAGTTAACCCTATTGAGTTAACAGGGGAAGTTAACAAAGCTTACCATGATTGCATGATTAACACGATTAACGCGCTTAACTCGATTAACGCGATTAACACGCTTAACGCGATTAACACGCTTAACGCGATTAACACGCTTAACGCGATTAACACGCTTAACGCGATTAACACGCTTAACGCGATTAACACGCTTAACGCGATTAACACGCTTAACGCGATTAACACGCTTAACGCGCTTGACGCGATTAACACGCTTAACACGAGTTAATCATGTTAAATACCCGTATTATTTATTTTCAGGATATACGTAAATAAAGTTATAATATATTATATTATAACTTTATTTACGAATATCCAGAAAATAAATAATACGGGTATTTAACATGATTAACTCGTGTTAAGCGTGTTAATCGCATTAAGCGTGTTAATCGCGTCAAGCGCGTTAAGCGTGTTAATCGCGTTAAGCGTGTTAATCGTGTTAAGCGTGTTAATCGCGTTAAGCGTGTTAATTGTGTTAAGCATATTATGTACATCAGCATATTAGCATCAGCATATTATGTACATACAGCACATATTATGTACTTATATAATTTGAATTAGTTTTTAATTTATTGAATTTTTTGGCTCGTGCAATGAATTGCGTATTCAATGAAAATATCTAAAAAGAGCCAATAGCAAGTGCCCAGAAATCGTTCCCGATTTTGTTTTTTATTTGCAGTTTATTTTTGAATTTGTTTCGAAATCCAATTAGTTCATTCAACTCAAAATTGAAGTTTTTTTTTCTAAGTTAGTACTGAAAAATTTGAATCGACATTTTTTCACAACTTCCGTCTGTCATGTCAACGTATTTTTAGTTACAAATAAATTTAAAAAAAAAATTACGGTTGTTCGAATCAGAGGGGGAAATATTGCGATTTAAGCTGAAAGATTACACCGGTCACTGGTTCCATTTGGCGATAAATACGAGGTCGATTATAAAAAATGAGTGAAAAGAATGATTTCAACAGCCCTCAATCTCTCTCCCACATAAAAAGCGAGAGGGGATCAAAAAGCAAATAAACTACTTCGTAAACAAACAAATAAGATTTTTTTCCCTTAAATCCCGCCTTCTTGGAAGAAAAGATGCTGAGTGATCAAATTGAGGAAAACGTTCAAAAATTACCTTCGTTCGGCTTATCCATCCGAGAAGAAAAGAAGGAAAAACAACAAGAAAAACCAAAAATAGATAATTCGCTCTTAAGTTGCTACTCGTCCTGAGGCGAATATCAAAATGCAATCATTTTAATTAAAACCAAATCCTAGGCCAAAGTGAGTCGAGATTTTTGGCGGGGTTAAGAGTTGGCGCTTAGCGATATTGCCGATGGGGGTTGTATTAGTAATTAATTTACCTTTTCACTCAAAAAAGAAAGAAAATAACCGTGACTCTCTTATTTAAAAAAAAAAAAAAAACTTTTTTTAGTGATTTTGGCAGAAAACCACCATTTTTATTAACCATATACAGGCCTTAGGAGGATATGGCAGAGTTAAAATTATATTTTTCTCATTCAAAACCACTAGGGGGAGGGGGAGAGTTGAGTGTTTAATAAACAGAAGAGGTAAAAATATCCTGAAGTTCAAAAACGAGGAAACTCGATAAATTTTTTATCTTTATAGACCAGTCTACTGATCAGTTTGAAGGCTCCTATCCGGGACATTTTAAAAACAGTCCGAACTCGACTGGATTAGTAGTTCTCCCGCAACGGCTTGACTTAATTTTTTTCCTACAAAAAATGGTTTTGGCTAGTTAGACGCAAAATTTCAATATATACTAGATAGTCAAGTCCCTAAAACCCATAGTTTTGGAGCTAGAGGTCAAAAACTCAATTTTTTTAAAAATTGGAAAAATTGAAGTTTTTTGATCGCCTGTAGAAACATTTCTATTGGACCAATTTTGGCAAACTTTTTTTTGATCGACGCAGAATTTTGCCTTCTTTAATTTACTACTAAAGTGTTTTCCACAAAAACTGTCCCGTTTTCGAGTTATATGCAGAAAACTGATCGAGGTTTTTATCTGCCCATAAGGGCCTGAAAGAATAAGCGTAGGTCCCCCATTAGCTGAAAAGTTGGAATTTTCGTCGAAAATGTGAAGAGGAGCGATGGTATTTGACGAAGGAAATCGAATCGTGCCTTCCGATGAATTCCCCCATTAGTCGCAGGCCTTTATGAATTTTTATGGGGGTCCTTGAATAATTTTTTCGCTAGAAATACATTGTCACCTACCGGACCTCGTGTCTCAACACATCACTTTTTTGAATCTGAAGTGCAGGAGGTTATAAAACTTGTCGACTAATTAAGTAGAAAAAGTTGTTATTCGTGCTAAGTGTTTTTGATTATAATCAATGATCTTTTATGCGATTTCATTGGCCCGCCGAAGCTTTTCACCCGCCCAGTCCTCCAATCAGCCTCTTTTGCGGTTGCATTGTTGATTTTAATTAAAATCTCATTTTACCTCGAAAAAATCCTTTTGGGAGTAATCAGATTTGAAGAATCTTTTATTAATCAATAAATCTTTTTCTGTTCTTTTTTCTTTGAAAAGCTCAAAACTTTTTTGTAAGAAATCGAAAGTTTCTTATCAAACTTTAGGAAAGAAACGCTTCTTTCGGACACGCCTGATTAGGTCTAATAACTCTATAAATGGCGGAGAGGCGATTGGAAGATTCAAGATTTGAGTATTCTATGCGAGGAGTTTGAAAAAAGGCGTCTGAGTTAGGCAAACGGCCAATACCGGCAGGTCATGCGGGTCACAGAATAACGAGGAATAGCGGAAAGTTCCTTCCGATAAAAACAAGGGGAATACATATTAATCAATAAAATACGGAGACATCAAAAATAAAATTATTGAGTTTGGATAGCTGAGGCCGAGTTCAGTGTTCCAACCATCGACCGCTAATATTCTTTTGAAGTTTATTTCATGAAAAAAAAAAAAAATTTTTAGTTGTCAAAAACACGTTTTTTGGTTCCGACATTTCCAAAATGGCAAAAGCCACCAATTTCCCATTGAAAACTTCAAAATCAAAAATTCAAGTCATTTTTACTCGTTCAGTCAA
Source organism: Orius laevigatus (assembly GCA_018703685.1). Lineage (NCBI taxonomy): Eukaryota > Metazoa > Arthropoda > Insecta > Hemiptera > Anthocoridae > Orius > Orius laevigatus. The sequence continues at coordinate 304,208 of JAGWEN010000064.1, read as the reverse complement.
AAACCTAAAAATCAACGTTTTAAGAGTCACTTTTCGCCAAAAACCTAAAAATCGACGTTTTAAGAGTCACTTTTCGTCAAAAACCTAAAAATCAACATGTTAAGGATATTTTTCATCATAACCCTCAAAATCAGCGTTTTAAGAGACAATTCGTTAAAATAAACATTTATATGTATACACTTTTCGTCAAAAAACCTTAATATCAAGGTTTTAAGAGACAATTTTTCGTCGAAAACGTTAAAATCAACGTTTCAAGAGCCCAATTTTCGTGAAAACGTCAAAATCAACACTTATGAAACCAAAAAAACCCATCAAAATGGATTTTTTAAGAGACAATTTTTCATCAAAATCAACATTTATAAAAACAAATTTTCGTCAAAAACCACAAAATCAACATTTAAGAAGCCAAAAAATAAACAAAATTAAGGTTTTAAGAGACAATTTTTCGTCAAAAACCTCAAAATTAACGTTTCAAGAGACAATTTTTCGTCAAATACATCGTAGTTCCACTTCCATAAATACCAGACCAGATCTTTTTTTCAAAGGCTTCCTACTTGGATCATTTTCATCGATTCAGAAACAGGTTAATGAAGGAAAAAGTGGTTTTTCCGTGTCTCCATTCCTCGTGCTATCATCGCAATCTAATAAAAGACAACTTTACCCTTGGGCCAAGCCTTTAGGCGTTGGATTAATCATTTTTTTAAGATTGAGTCGCATGTTGAAAAGCAATAGAGGGTGAAAGAACCACTGGTGAAACGCTAAGTAAGAAGATTCGAGGAGTCCCTTATGTTTTTAACCATTTAGGTCGTAATGAAAGTCCCGAACCGATGATTTTTTTCGTTTTTTTGCCAATATCTCGAAAACCGTAGGTCGTAGAGCAAAACATTTTAAGTACAAAATTAAAGATTATTGAATTTTCTACAATTTCGATTTAATACGATTTTTTGTAGGACCAAACGTATTTGAGCTACAAGGTGGCAAAAAACGGGGTTTTCTATTTTGACGTCTGAAGACGTCATCTAATCAGAAAATTCGATCCACGACCTTATCGATAAAAGGAAGCGATTTTGGCCAGCTATAAAAGGATGCTTTTTTGATGAAAACTCGATATCGCCCACTTGAAATTTTTTAGGACGAAAATGCCATCGAAACGATCAAGTGGCTTGGCAAACAAACGTTTCGATGGGTGCAGAACGGATAGATGAAGGTAGGAGGGATTTCTGGCCACAAAGGGTGGGGACCAAACATTTGCATTTTATAGATTAGCTCCGAATTGATGGTTAAACCTTCGGGTCACGTAAAACACCTTTCGCCTTCGTTATCACGAATGAATGAAAAGACGAAATCAATATTGTCCTCATATTATCTCACGTTCCAGAATGTTTCCACAATAAGAGACACATCAAACAGGCAATATCATTTTAATTTAAGCGTGTTCGGGCACAAATAGAACCCAGAAAACGATCTTCCATGCGCTTCAAAAGTCGATGATTTTTTTTCGTGCAGATACACGAGAAACGTGATTACTCATTTGGCAATTATCAATTAGCTACCTTGAATTTTCAGCTAACGAATGTTTTTAAATTGTATATCTGAATTATAAGCTTAGATTTTAGCAATCTGGAGAAAATCAAAAATAACAACGAATGACCAATCCTTCAATTTCATAAAAATCACTTTTCCAAGGGACAAAATATATTTTAAAAGGGCATAAATGGAATTATTATTCCCATGGTGGGGGGGGGGGATTGCCCGGAAGGTGAACTTCCTAAGTTGGACCTTTCCTTCCTACCCAGGGAACGAACTTTTGTGACAAATGCTAAAACTTTACTAAATGGCCCGACTGTCCACATAATCTTATCTCAGAGCCTCAAATATGAAAGAGAAGAGGTTAAATAATTACGATTTTCATACTTTACAAGTGGAACCCCTAAAACAGGAACTTTCACCAAAAAAAAACTTTTGGTTGCTAAAAAAAATCTCTGCGGGAAATCCAAAAGGTAAACCTTGGAGCCTGCTAATAATTGAAACCAAGCTATTCGTATTGTTTCGTTGTTAATAGAGGGGATCGCAAGGGAAACAATAGTATAGATAACCAGAGTAACTTTATTCCATTAAAAAATATGACGTCACATCCTCGGATTTTATAACTGGGTCTCGTCCACCGTGTATAAGTATCGTGTTACTTGTTTTGTCCTACATTACAATGATCACTTTTATTTTTTTAGTTAAACGATCAAGGCAGCATTTTATCCACTGACTCAGATAAAAGTCGGTTAATTTTAGAACTCAGAATAGGATATAGAAGGATATAGGATATATATATACGATATATACATGATATATATAGGATATATACATGGTATATAGGATATATACATGGTATATAGGATATATACATGGTATATAGGATATATACATGGTATATAGGATATATACAGTATATATATACGATATAGAATGTTTAGGAAATGAGCATTCCTCGATAAAGACATCTCACATCAATGTAAGAAAATGGTGAGCAAAAGTCCATTTTTTTCTAAACCTGCGGTAATCAATAAATCGAGCTGTAACCAAACGTTGTGACTGCCAGAAAGGAAATTGGGATCATATAAGGAATGAAAAAGTTTTGCTTCCCCAACTCGCCCAATCATCATGAAAAGGTGAAAATGATTGAGTTGATAAAATCAACGAGCGTCAGTCGCTAAGGGGTGAAAATTGATCGCTCGACAAACACACTCAAATATTCGAGAAGTTCAAAATTTCAAGTAAAATTAGTATGCGTATAATTTTCAAATTAATTTTTCCCCTTCTATAATATACGGGAAGTTTTTCGGGTCCCTTTCAACCGTGAAATGATTTGAGAATGGCAAGGGCGTGGTTTGCTTTTCAGAACTCTTCGAGGCGAAAATCCATCCAGATTCGAACGAAAAAAATCTCGAATTCTGGTTTTCAGAAGATTAAATTTATACGTTTATATTAAACTACCTTTAAAGTCCCGGCCTCCATGGGACCAATAGTTCTCTCGTGGTGCTTACAAACGTGGGTCATTTTTGATTATCGATATCTCCTGAATGGCTGGACCGATTTTTGCGTCCGAAAGCTCATTAGACGCAGAATTTAATAATCTTTCTTTTTTTACTTCGTGGTTAAGTCGCTAAAATGCATTGTTTAGGCGCTAGAGATCAAAAACTCAAAAAAGTCCTAAATTTGGCCGGTTTCAAAATGGCCGAAGCAACGAAGGGGGGTCCAGCAAACTTTCATTTTGAGGAAGTTAAGTCATAGTGAACTCTGGACATTTCGAGTTTTATCCTTAAGTTATCCTGGAATTAACTCCTTGAAAAATTTAATTAAGAGTAGGTAGGTGCTCACTTCAGACTTAAGTGAGACGTGGAAACTTAAGAGGGTAAAATTAAAACGAATTAACCAAATTGCCACTTTTCAAAGTATAAAAGCACCCTCTTTTTAAGCAATTCCTTATAATTCGAAACGATCTTAAAAAATTGGCCAAAGAATTTTTAAAAATCACAAAACAAGCTCAAAATCGAAAAGGAAGCATGAAAATATTAATTTTGAAGAAAAGATTTATTCAGTTCGTTCGATATGAATCAGAAAACGTCATTTTTTGAAATCTTTATTGATAGGAAATTAGAAGATAAAAGTTATTTCTGTTTACGTTCAATTTTGACAGGTAGTCATCTTTTTTAGTGGGCGTAGGTTATTTTATCCAAAACTAAGGAAGTGATTTTTTCCGTTATCTCGAAAACCGTAGGTCGTAGGCGAAATAATTTTAAGTACAATTTTAAAGATTATTAAATTTGCTACAATTTTGATCTAATACGATTTTCTGTAGGACCAAACGTATCTGAGCTACGAGGTGGAAAAAAACTGGGTTTTCTATTTTGACCTCTGAAGGAGGGAAGACGAATCAGAAAAGTAGAGAATTTAATTACCTTTTAATAGCAACGATCAATAGGCATGATTGGGGATAAAATTCAAAAAAATTTCATTAAAAAATTGAAATTTCAAAACATTTTATAAAAACAAAATTAAAGCAAATAAAATTTGCTACAAATTTGATTTACTAAGATTTTTTGTAAGACCAAACGTTTCTGAGCTAAGAGGCGACAAAAAGCGGGATTTTCGCGTTTTTCCTATGAAAAAAGTCAAATTGTAGAAAAGTCCGAAAAAAGAAGAGAAAGCGTTATCTAATCAAAAAAGTGTACTAAGTAAACGTTGTAGAGAATTCAATTTCCATTTGAAATCAACAATCGAGAAGCAATTAACGATCAAAAGGAAGGGGGGGGGGTAAATAAAAAAAATCGGCTGTTTTGGAAAGTTTAGGTGCTTTGGATGATTTTGCTCGTGGTTTGGAGAAATAAAATGTAAAGACTCTTATTTCGTTATCTAAAAGTTGTAAAATGTCATAAAATATGGAATGCGATATTTTATTATATTGAGCCACGTTTACTTTTATTGTGCTTACTAGTTTTCACCATCACATTTCAACTGTCCGAAAGTGGGTAATGTCTATGGACCCTCGGAATTGGGTTAATACGGACCACTCACGCTATCCTAATTTGTTTTAGCATTAAATTAATCAAAAAGTCCAAGAAAAATCCACTGCAATGCTCCAGTAGATCGGAATTTTCATTATTTACTATAATCTTATCAAAACTAGAACATAGATTTGATTAAAAGTTACAATGAAAGACGTTTTTCGATCGAATTTGCGAGTCAGAGTAAACATTTCAATCAGAAAAAAAGCGGTGCCGTATTGTCGCTTATCTAACCCGAAGAAATAAACAAAAAAAGAATTTCTTGTTTATTGCACATTCCTTGAGTCATTCGAAGTTCAAATCTATAAGCGATAAGTCAATAATTTTGTAAAGAATCGTCTCGAATTTTGCGGCGAGAATATCTTCTCCTTTTTTTCTTTTTTTTTCCATTCTTTTGGTTTCAAATTCTAGCTAGGCTTTCTAATTCGACAATTTCAGATTTCAGAAAAGAGGTATTTTTACGCTTTACGAAATATGCGTGATTTTACGCGTTATGCGCGATTTTACGCAGTATGCGTGATTTTACGCATTACGCGCGATTTTATTCATTATGCGTGATTTTACGCATTATGCGTGATTTTACGCACTATGCGTGATTTTACGGTGTGCGTGATTTTACGCATTACGCGCGATTTTATTCATTATGCGTGATTTTACGCATTATGCGTGATTTTACGCATTATGCGTGATTTTACGCATTATGCGGGATTTTACGCATTATGCGTGTTTTTACGCAACACTCATTGACCTAATGCGTACAGGCCTTTTTACGCGTTTCTGAGACAAAAACCCAAAGAGACAATAAAGCCATATTTTGAAATATTTTTGATAAGAAAAGACCCTTTTTTGCCAAATTTGGAACCTTTTTTGATAAGAAAAGACCCTTTTTAGCTAGTTTTTGACAAGAAAAAAAACCCTTATAAGCGTTTTGTGATAGGAAAAGACCCTTTTCAGTCAGATTTTGAACCTTTTTGACAAGGAAAGTCCTTTTTTTAGCCAGATTTTTAACAAGAAAAGACCGTTTTTAACCAAATTTTGAACGTTTTTTTTTTTTTGATAAGAATAGGCCCTTTTCAGCTAGATTTTTGCCATTTTTGACAAGAAAATACCCTTTTTAGCCTGATTTTAGACCTTTTATTTTTTATAAGAAACACCCTTTTTAGCTTAATTTTGACCCTTTTTACAAGAAAAGATACTTTTCTGAAAGATTTTAACCATTTTTTGAAAAAAAGAGACCCTTTTCAGCCAGATTTTGATCCTATTTGCCAAGAAAATACCCTTTTTGGGAAGATTTTGTATCTTTTCGAAAATAAAAGTCCTTTTTAACCAGATTTTTAAAAAGTTAAAACTATGAATTAAACAAGTTACGCGTTCCCAAAGTAAAGCGAAATTTCATTGATTCGCCGGCGGAATCGACCCCCGTAAATCCGATTATTAAATAAAATTCTTATCAAAACAGTTAAATAAATTATTGTAATAGGATATCGAAAAACGGTATATAATAACCTAAACGCAAACAGATTCATAAATACGTAATTACAGTGGATACGAATAATTAATCGTTTCCTACAACATTAGGTGTGATCAATCCAATATCTGTGAGTCTCATTAAAAGTTAATTTAATAGGAAATCGTACGATGAATTGATTAGCGTCGAATCTGCTGCACGCCTTGGAATAATTTCAAGATCCCACTTGAACGGTTAACTCTTCAAATTGACATTTAATTAGGATCTCGACCAGGTCTACAAGTGGGTATCCTGGAATTGAATTTTTTTTCCGAGTACTCCAGAGTTGTGCAGTTATGAGTGGGGACTCAGGGGTTCAAATTTAAAAAGCAATTTTTTAATAGGGATCGAAATATTGAAGGTTGAAGAGAATTTAAAAATAGGAAGAAAAAAATCTCACAAAACGTAGACCTCCCCGGTTTACGAGAGTGGGTCCACGTAGGTTTTCCCGCCAAATGTTTAAAGTCAGGTTAAACTAATTGAACTGTTATAAAGAAGTCAGGTTTCGCTCTAGTGTGGAACTTGTTAACTACTGATAAGAGAGGATGATTACAAGAAGACGAGACTCTTTTCAGACACTCAACGGATCGTAAAGAGCCGAAAAGCGTGTAGCTGAAACTCTCTTAAGTCGGTGGATCGATAAACCCTTCGGAATGATTATGTTAATCAAATAGATCGAAGGAAAATTTAGACTTTGAAATTCAAAAATCCCTAATTTTCCTTGTTTATACTAAATTGCATAACTTCTGCGTCGTGAGTGACATTGAACTGGCAAAAACATATTTTTCATAAAACAAGGGCGAAAACGTTCTGAAGGAAGTTAACAATCATATTTTATTTCCTAATTAGTAAGTAGGGAGCCAATGCAATTGCAGAGATTTTGGCGCCACAATTTGAAATCTGCTACTTTAGTGCAGAAAAAAATATAATTTTTTTAAAAATGTGTTATAGACATTGGAAAAGATATTTTCAAGACGCTAAATCTAGGGCAATGTGTGAAACCTCAGAAATAAAAATAGACTAAAAAAAGGCCGGCAGAATCAAACAATGCAGCGTCGGTATAAAAAGATTTTAAATTTATTGTGATTTTATGATTTAAAAAAAAAGAGAATTGTGATGTTTGAATGGGATAAGAAAATGCTTACCTTTTTTGAAGTATGACTGGATACAACCCATCGTACGTTTCGGAGGGATGAAATAGTCTGGGAGTAGTCAAGGACTGCTCGGTGTGTCGTGAACTGAATGGGAAATTACTCCTCGCCTATGTCTCTACTTTCGAGACTAGCAAACCCCCCACCAATGAAGTCGTTCTCCCCTCACCTGTTGCCTTCCCGGTATACTCACTATTCCTCCTCCTCCCATTACCTCCGAAGGTGCCCCCACCGGTGATGAGGCACCCCGAACATGGAAAATGAACCCTTTCTTCAAAAAATCGAAAAATCCGAAAAAGATGTTTCCCTCCAGAAGTTCTTAATTAACCGGCGACGTTTAGTAAGAAGACTTCAAAGCGTTCAAGGAATACTGAGACGATTTAAGAACCCTTTTGACTTCCCTCACGAGGATACACTTGTTTAAAAAAAGAAAAAGGAAAAGAAAGGAAAAAGAAATGATAAGCGGAACAAAAAAAAACTTAACAAAGAGGTACAGAGTGCGAGAGAACGAGATGGAGTTTCGGAAGCTGTGGGGTGAACTCACAAAATCTATACTTGAACCACTCCCACCCCCTTCGGAGGCTGAGCCACCCTTCCACGTACTCCCAACGTTCCCGCTACAAATTTACCACCCGAGGGAAACAAGGAGTTTCTTCGAAATAAGTTAAACAAAACCAAATTCAACCATTTTTTGATCAAAAAAAGTCTGGTAGTTGGAAATGGAATCTACGAGAAAGGAACTTTCTCAAAATTTGGTGAAAATCGGTGGTTTTCTGCCAAATTGTCGATTTTTAGTTTTTGGTGGGGCGGAACGCTGCCACGTTCTTAGCCCTAAACGCCTAAGGCAATACCCTCCTAAGGAGCCCTAACCTCCTAAGGCACTACCCTCCTGACGAGCCCTACCCGCCTAAGGAACCCTACCTTCCTAAGGTGCCCTACCCTCCTAACCTCCCATTTAGAATTTTTTAACGAAAATTTTTAATATTTTTTTTATTTTCCCCCACCCCAGCCTATTAATGGTTAATTGCTTTTTGAGGGTTATTTTTAAAATTTAATTAAATTCTATACAACTTTTGCGAAATAAACTTCTTGATTAGATGACGTTTTCTTTCCTTCAGAGGTCAAAATTGAAAATCCATTTTTTTTTTATCGCTTCGTAGCTCAGATACGTTTGGTCCTAGAAAAAATCTGTTTAGTTCAAATTTTTAGCAAATTCAATAAGCTTTAATTTCGTACTTATAATACTTTCGCCTAAGACCTACGGTTTTCGAGATAATAGCGAAAAACCGAAAATGGGTGGCCTGCTTTTTGGGGGTTCCACTTCGCTAACTACTAGACTTAGGTTTTTCGCTATTATCTCGAAAACCGTAGGTCTTAGGCGAAAATATTATAAGTACGAAATTAAAGCTTATTGAATTTGCTAAAAATTTGAACTAAACAGATTTTTTCTAGGACCAAACGTATCTGAGCTACGAAGCGATAAAAAAACTAGATTTTCAATTTTGACCTCTGAAGGAAGGAAAACTTCATCTAATCAAAAAGTTTATTTCGTAAAAGTTGTATAGAATTTAATTAACTTTTTATTAATTTAAGGATATAAAGAATACCATTGAGCCGATTCGCCTTTTCATAGATATCCACTTTTATCAACTTTTTCGTTTGTTATTATTTCATTTCGCAATCTTATCTTCGTCTTCGTTTAAACTGTACACTGCAAAGCAATAATTGTTATTAACGGCTATTTTAAACGGTTTCAGAGTCACTAAATGAGTCACCTCAAGCAAATCGATTTACAATTTACAAAACCTTACAGAACAAATTTTATTTATCCATGCTAGCACGGAAGAAGGTCGAGAAAAACAAAAAAAGTCACTTTAGCTAAGGGCCTTTGGTCGATTAGGAGTGGGAACTTTTTAGTATGTTTACTTCATTTGGTCCAAACAAATTAGAAAAAGTACTAAACGTTTTGATCCTCCTTTTATTAAGTTAAGGGCACCCCTGGGTAGATTTCGCCTTTAAATTCAATTTTTAGAATAGAGGGTAGCCTTGACAATCCCAAGCCCGGTCCCAATTCGAGGGAAAGGACACGGTTTCTGAATTCCGAATTTCTGCTCCACGTCAAGGTCTTATCAAAAAACGTTTTATGTAAAAGTTACTGGAAATCAAGCCTAAAAACAAATTATGCTGTCAAAACATAGGGTTCGCATATAAAAAAACGAAGTTAGGGCCATCCTAGAGCACCCTGTACATCAGATCCAAAAATTATCCATCCCAATCAATTCCTCACTAAATTCTAAGGGGGGTTTACTTCGATACTTTTTTTCGTCAGGTCAAAACCCTGGCCAGTCATGTGACTTCATACTTTTGTCCTATTTTTGAAAATTTCAGCAAAAAGGGTTCGTCTTTTTGGAGTCCCTTGAGGATTTATTTGCAGGTCTGCAGCAATTTACAATAATAAGATTATTTCCTAATTCTAAAGGGAAAAAAAATAATTTCAAAAATAGAGAGAGAGAGAGAAAAATTGGTTTATAAATATTCATGCAGAGATAAGCGGTTTTTTATACTCTGTCTCAGATGCCCTTGCGTTTTCTGAAACAATCGATACACCTTCACCTTCTTTTTCTTCTTTCTTGAATTATTTATTGGACTCTTGTTTATACGAAAACAAATCTGGATACTAAGCATTTTGAGGGATGCGAGGAAAAAAAGGAAGATTTCACTAAATATGGGAGTAATAAAATAATTTAAAAATGAACCTTCTCTTAGTTTGATAAGGTATTCGAAGTGGTGATATGCGAAGTCGTAGATGTCATCGGGCTGCTTTTCCAGTATAGCCCTAGTCAGGCTTTCCATCGCCTCACCCATTCCGTCTGGGACGCTGATTTTGAGGTACGGGCCCATCTGGAATTTTAAAAATATGCATGAGGCTAAAATAATAAATCAACCTTTTATCTAAGAAGTATTTCTTCTTCAAATAAATTAATAAACATCAGTCTTGAGTCATCATTTTCCAACTTCAGGGAAGAAATTACGTTTTCGTTCAAAAAATAAAAAAAATAAAAAAAAATAAAAAAATAGCAATTTTTCTCTATTATAAAGGAAAAAATTGAATATATTAAAAATTAGTTCTATCCTATGAATTTCTGCAAAATTTGGTGTTCATGCTGCAAAACATTGATTTGCATGGTTTCTAAAAAATTGATAATTTTTGGTGACAAATAGTGATATGGAAGGCAAAAAAGTGCTTTCTCAATGGATACAGTGAAGAAAAAGAAGGCACTCAAATTGCTTAGCTTGACGAAGTGTCAACGTGACCCTAATTACTTACTCCTGTAATATGTAAGGGGGGAAAAATAAGGGTTGGTTATGGGGGAGGGGTTGTTTTTTTAAATTGAAAAATAGAAATAATTCAGTTCTGATCTAGAAGCGAGCTGGTGGGATACTGGTCGCGTTTTAACCAAGTATATTGATCAACTAAACAGTGACGGTCGATTCTAAGGCAACGGAGAAAATACGGAGAGTCCCAGGGTTACGCCATTTCGAGAAACAAATTGAATTGCTTTTCTGCATTATCTACATTTTTTGGAGGGCGGAACTCTGCCACTTTCATAGCTCCAAAATGTCCAAATCACCAAAACTATCAAACCCGCCCAAATTGTAAAAAAACCACACAAATCACCAAAACTGACAAAAACGCCCAAATTGTGAAAAACCACCCAAATCACTGCCCAAATCACCAAAACTATCAAAAACCGCCCAAATCACCAAATCTGTTCAAACTGCCCAAATCACCAAAACTATTAAACCCGCCCAAATTGTAAAAACCACCAAAATCACCAAAACTGACAAAACCGCCCAAATTGTGAAAAACCGCCCAAATCACCAAAACTGTCCAAACTGCCCAAATCACCAAAACTATCAAAACCACCCAAATCGCCGAAACTGCCCGAATCTCCAAAACTATAAAAAAGAACCGCCCAAATCACCAAAACTTTCTAAACTGCCCAAATCACCAAAACTATCAAACCCGCCCAAATTGTAAAAAACCACCCAAATCACCTAAACTGACAAATCCACCCAAATTGTGAAAAACCACCCAAATCACTGTCCAAACTGCCCAAATCACCAAAACTATCAAAAACCGCCCAAATCACCAAAACTGCCCAAATCACCAAAACTGTCCAAACTGCCCAAATCACCAAAACTGTCAAAACTGCCCAAATCACCAAAACTGTCCAAACTGCCCAAATCACCAAAACTGTCCAAACTGCCCAAATCACCAAAACTGACAAAACCGCCCAGATTGTAAAAACCACCCAAATCACCAAAACTGCCCAAACTGTAAAAACTGCCCAAATCACCAAAACTGTCCAAATTGCCCAAATCAACAAAACTGACCAAATTGCCCAAATCAACAAAACTGACCAAACTAAAATCTTCTCCAACCTCCCAGGCCTCCAAAACTGGACCAAACCATCCAAACTGCCCAAATCACCAAAACTATCAAAACCACCCAAATCACCAAAACTGTCCAAACCGCCCAAATCACCAAAACTATCAGAACCGTCCAAACTATAAAAAACCACCCAAATCACCAAAACTTTCCAAACCGCCCAAATCACCAAAACTATCAAAACCACCCAAATCACCAAAACTGCCCAAACCGCCCAAATCACCAAAACTATCAGAACCGCCCAAACTGTAAAAAACCACCCAAATCACCGAAACTGCCCAAATAACCAAAACTGCTTAAACTGTAAAACTTCCCGAACCTCCCAAGCAACCCAGAACTCCAAAACTGCCCAAACCACCCAAACTGTAAAAACTGCCCAAATCACCAAAACTGTCCAAATTGCCCAAATCAACAAAACTGACCAAACTAAAACTGTAAAAACTGCCCAAATCACCAAAACTGTCCAAATTGCCCAAATCAACAAAACTGAAAAAACTAAAACTGTAAAAACTGCCCAAATCACCAAAACTGTCCAAATTGCCCAAATCAACAAAACTGACCAAACCATCCAAATCACCAAAACAGTCCAAACTGACCAATTCAAAAAAACTTCCTAAGGCACTTGCATATGGTGAAAATTTGTTAAAGATCGGTGGTTTTCTGCCAAAATCTCCATTTTTGGCTTGGGCGGAACGCTGCCACGTTCGTATCCCCAACCTCCTCCTCAATCTTGTATATGGTGAAAAAGATAAGTCTACCGATTGATTATTTTATTGTGATCTCTTCCAACGAAGCTTGTTCACCACATTTCAATTAGTGACGTAAACTATGACGCTAAAAGTTTACGCGACACTTCTTCGGACCACATAGGTGGGGAAAGAAAACCTTAACAAAACCTTCGCAAAAATCAGAAGGTTTTTCACAGGTTTTGTTTATTTTGGTTTAAACTTTAAAAATCCTTATAAATGAGGCCCTAAAGGTTCATTAGGGATGGAACGAAATCGAGAATGGGAGCAGTGGTGCATCCATCCTGAAACTCTTCTTAAAATAAATGAAATCGACAAAAACAGAGCTGAAAGCCAAATTGAATTTTTACCTCATTTAGAAGTACTTAATTACTCCCAGAATCAATTCTGCTTACTAATTCAGTGTTTTTGACAGCATGAGGGCTCAAACATCGAGGATTGGGGAAGTTCCAACGACTTCATATCCAAAGACTCTTTCATCGATTTTCCTGATCAGAATGTCCATGCTGAAGATTCAGATTCGGATTCTGTTATTATCGAGGAAGAAGTGAAAGGTAACATGGTTTTGTTACCATAGCACACGAGTAACAACCAATAAATTCTTTGTTTCAGATATTCCCACTTTGGTCGATGACATCATTGGTTGTATAGAAGAGAAAGCTTCCAACATTCCTGTTATCATTTCAACTTTATCGAAAATCAACGAAAGTCTTTTAAGTGAAGTGATAATCACCGCATGGGGAAAACTTCTCAATGAAACCCGACCGGAGAGAAAAAGATCGTTCATCATCGCCCTTTCATCGACTCATTCTTCAAGGGTTACTCTTTGTCGAGATTTGATAGCACCATGGGTCGGTAGTTTAAAAAAATTTACAAACTAACCTTACAAAAGGAACATTCCATCAAATGCGCACAAAAGCAGTCTTATTTGGTATAATTTGACTTTTTTGTTCCAGTTGAAAACAACGAAACAATTTGACAGTACAATGGAGATTTTGGAGCCAGTAATTCATTGGCTGGATGTCGACATCTCTGATAATTTGATCATTCCTTTTGTAAATGAGGAAGAAAACATATTCATTTTGCAAAAAGATGCCTTCTCAAATTTTTTTAGATGCCTGTCCCAAGCTCAGCGCTACCATGCATTGAGGTATATATAATTTTCGAATAAAAAATGAAAAAATGTCTTTCTTTTCAGCTCGTTTCTTGATTCTGAAAAAATCGAGAACTGGCAGTTCGATGTCTTGGAAATAATGGTCGAGTCTACACATCTGGATGAATCATTGATGTTGAACGTCATAAGAGTTTTAAATAGGATGTTGAGTGATTTCAGTTCGGATAGAACTATCGGGAAAATAGTTTTGCATCTGGCAGAGGAACTTGTTACAAGAGATGCAAAGCGGGCGATCCCTGGAGTCGTTGCACTTTCTGATAATTTTAAAGGAGTTTTGAAGTTTAAAATAAAAAAAGTGTTAAAACGTATAAATTGAAGGTTTCTTCCTGAAAACTTGAGCTAGAATGGACCAGCAATGTTTCTAATCTTACGAAGAACTCCTGTGCTGATTTTCAACCCATTAGTTCTTGAGATACTGATACATTTCCTGTTGAAATCACGTATGGCCCACTCTAGCTGGCATGAATATTATGTATTTATCTACTGTTAAAAACAATGGAATCAACAAGACTGATTATATCTTCGTATATTTTTATTTAATCAATTATTGTTTTAGTTATATTATGTTTAAATGAAATAAAGTTATAAAATTAAGTCGAGTATCCGACGGGGGATTAAGTTGGGAAAACTCCACAAAACCCTCTTCTCGGCTCCTGAGGACGTAATGTCTGGAAATTTTCACCCAAACTGCCCAGATCTCCAAAACTGTTGAAACCACCCAAGCAGCTCAGACCTCCGAAACTGCCCAAAATCACCAAAACTGTCCTAACCACACGAATCACCAAAACAGTCCAAACCATACCAAAACTGCCTAAAATCACCAAAATAGTCCAAACCACACCAAAACTGCCCAAAATCACCGAAACTTCCCTAACCACACAAATCACCCAAACTTTCCTAACCACACAAATCACCAAAACTTTCCTAACCACACAAATCACCAAAACTTTCCTAACCACACAAATCACCAAAACTTTCCTAACCACACAAATCACCCAAACTTTCCTAACCACACAAATCACCAAAACTTTCCTAACCAGTAACCACACAAATCACCAAAACTTTCCTAACCACACAAATCACCCAAACTGCCCAAATCAACAAACAGTCAAATCACCAAAACTTTCCTAACCACAAATCACCAAACTTTCCTAACCACACGAATCACCAAAACTGCCCAAATCAACAAAACAGTCCAAAGCACACCAAAAATGCTCAAATCAACAAAACAGTCCAAAACTGCCCAAATCACCAAAACTTTCCTAACCACACGAAGCACCAAAACTGCCAAAATCACCAAAACTTTCCTAACCACACGAATCACCAAAACTGCCCAAATCAACAAAACAGTCCAAAAGCACACCAAAAATGCCCAAATCAACAAAACTGCCCAAATCACCAGAAACTTTCCTAAACCACACGAAGCACCAAACTGCCCAAATCACCAAAACAGTCCAAACCACACCAAAACTGCCCAAATCACCAAAACTTTCCTAACCACACAAATCACCCAAAACTGCCCAAATCAACAAAACAGTCCAAACCACACCAAAACTGCCCAAATCACCAAAACTTTCCTAACCACACGAATCACCAAAACTGCCCAAATCACCAAAACAGTCCAAACCACACCAAAACTGCCCAAATCACCAAAACTTTCCTAACCACACAAATCACCAAAACTGCCCAAATCAACAAAACAGTCCAAAGCACACCAAAACTGCCCAAATCAACAAAACAGTCCAAAGCACACCAAAACTGCCCAAATCACCAAAACAGTCCAACCACACCAAAACTTTCCTAACCACACGAATCACCCAAACAGTCCAAATCACACAACTCACCAAAACTAATCAAACCGCCATATCATGGCTGCTATACATATATAGAAGGATTTTCTCAAGGTGTTTTTTTTTCTTAGTTATTTGTAATTATTACATCATACTCTAACTTAAAGGTTTAGGACGCAAATAATTTAAAAGTAAAAAATAAAATATATTAGTTATAAAACAACATAATAGAATTTGAAACAAAACATTTTATAATATAGTTTGAAAAAGACACAATTTCCATTAAAAAAAACAAAACCAACTTTATGTAAAATACTTCATCATTAAAGCATCAAAATATTATGGTGGAACCAATCACAATCCATAACATTAAAATTTTAACCAAGTAGGTATTCTAATTTTAAAAATCATCAAAAAACCTAAAATAATTTTAATCATAAATTAAATTTCAATCACATTTAAATTTTTAATATGTCTTTATTTCTTTGAAAAAATACAATATTCCTAATACCAAATGCAAAATTTTAACATAACTAAATGAGATTTTATTGGAGAAAATTTTTTTTTATTAGAAACAAGAAATTAATGTTTTATAATTTTTGTTTAAAATGAATAAGTTTCATCTTCTGGAGTGCAAGAGGAATCTTTAGTCGCAGGTTGTACGAGATCCATAAAGTCGGTCTTTTCCTTGTCGATCTTCATCACGACACTTTTGTTGTTGAAATTTTTGACGAGGAACAAAGCGTCGCTTTCACGGATGAAATTCTTTTTGTGAGATGCGGCGAAAAATTGGACGTCGCTCATTTGATCGATGAAAAAACGTGTAAAAAGGTCGATATTTTCTTCGCTCAAGAACTGATCGATTTCGTCGAAGATGCAGATTCCGAAGTGGAGAAGTCGGACAAATGCGAGGACTGTCGAGAGGACGAGTGCGGTTTTCTGACCTCCAGACAACGCCTGAGGAAGAAGCTGCGATCCTCCAGAAGTCACTATGTCCATACCCAACCCTTCATTCTCCAAATTTAAATGGACTCCTTGATTTGGAAGAAACACTTTATAGTTAGCATCTATCAAATCGGACAACTTTGACACCATTTCCGAAATGTGATTTTGAAACCAGTTGTAGTACTCGGTCAAAATACCATTTGTGATGCGTGTTTGATCAAATGCATTTTTAAATAAGGTCGCTATTTTATTTTGCTTTTTGATTCTCTCCTCCAAAACTGTTTCATCGACGACTTTTCCGAGTTTTTTAATTTCGTTTTTAGTTTTGATCATTTCGCGGTCGATTTCGGCCTGGCTGAGATTCTTGTCGCTAAACCAGCTAGCAGTCGCACTTTTCGTTTGCAATAAGCCTTCAACGTTTTTAATCTCGCCTTCAATCTCAGTACGCATTGAGGTCATGATCTTGCTGGATATTGCTTCTTTGGAGAAATGCAATTTATAGGCTTTTTCTTGGGCTTTTTCGAGTAAGATTTTGAGTTTTTCTTCAGAAGTGCGGAGATGTTTAAGGTCTGATTTGATGGAATCGATTTTTTCCGAGGTAGTCTCAAATCGTCTCGCTAGTAGATCTTTTTTGACGATCAAATCGGAAATCTTCTTCTCGATCAAACTCATTGTATTCTTCTCAGCTTTCGCTTCTTCCACTTCGCTGCAGAAAAGTTGAAAAAGATTTTCATAATCATCGAGTTTTTTCTCGGAATCCAAAACAGCCAAATGTTGCATGCTGATTTTTTTCTTTAGGTCGATCACTTTTTTATTAAGCGACTTCAAACTTTCCGGATTGTAATCTGGTTGAGATTGAAGGATGTTGATTTGGTTTAAAAGTAAAGAAACTTGGAGTTCTCTTTCTTTGAGCGTTTTTTCTAAACTTTCAATGTTTTTCAAAACCCATTTGATTTCATTCTCAACACTTTCTTTTGAATGTGCTTCATATTTAAGACCTTCAAGTTTTTGAAGGCGAGAAAGAGTTTGGTTAATTTCATCCGAAATTTTAGCCGATTTCATTCTGCAGTCGTCAAGTTTCGCTTGGTCATTAAGGATATCATTTTTAATGGATATATATTTCTTATAGAAGTCTATGGATGAATGAGTTATATCTCTGTAGCCTCCATTCATAACTCCAGAAGCGCTAATGACATCTCCCTCTAATGTTGATGTTTTGCAACGGTATGATTTGGAAACATCGGCTGCAGTTTCCAGATCGCGGCAGATAAAAATATTTCCGAAGCAAAACTTAATGGCTTTTTCAACAGAAAGAGGGAATTTTAATTGAGCTAGAAGAGCACGAGCGTTGGCATTGTCGATCCTCTTATTCTGCTCAGGATTTATCCTGTTTAATGGGATAAAAACGACTTCACCTCTCAAGCCGAGCAGGTCCATTTTTTTCAAAATTTCAAGGCCAACTTGGTTGTTTTGAATTACATGAGAAAAAAGATGATTACCGACAGTAGCATCAATGGCCGTGTAGAAACCAGGGTTGCATTCAAAATTGTCGACAACCATGCCATAATATGAGTCGGCCAACTCATCATTGCTTTCTTTCCAGCTCTGTATAACCTTGAAAACGCTTTCCATGCCTACTACAGTATTCACTCCAGCTTTTCGGGCAAATCCATTCTTTCGGATGATCAATTCTTTCTTGAGGTTTTCCATACCGCATTCGAGATGGAATTCATTTTGGCTTATTTCGGCAAGTTTTACCTGAAGGTCGCTGTATAGGTCGGAGCATTCTTTTCTTTCAATTTTGGCTGCGATTTTTGTTCTTTCCAATGTTTCGGCGTTTTCCATTTCTTTTTGATGTCGCTCTAATTTGTTTTTTGACACTTGAATATCTTTTTTTATATTCTCGCATGCTGTTCTTTCAACCTTTAATTTCTCCACTGCCATTTTGATTTTTTGATTGGACCAATCATGATCTTTTTTGGGACCTAAATGTTCAATCATGAGATCCCTTTCGCATTCATGATGTTTCAACTCGTTCATAAGTTTGTCAAGTTTGGTCTTTTCGGTTTCAGTTTTGCTTTTGAGGGTTGATAAATGTTCTCTTGCATTTTGAAGATTTTCTTCGTCCTTCTGAACCAAACGTGCCTTCGTTTTCGGCTTTCGATGCAAATCTTCTAATTCTAAATCAACTTTTTCAGTTTTTTGAACAATTTCGAGCCTTTCTTTCTCTATTTCGGCTAAAAAAGTCTCCTGAATGTCAATTTTGAGGCTAGTTTCTCGTAAACGGGTGAAAATTTGTTTGGCGCTTTCTTCATGATTGATGCCTTCTGGTTGATGCGAAGCTACATATTTGGTTTTGCTTTCAGCTAAGGATTTGTAGCGATTTAAAAGGAAAAGGTATTCTTTCCTCTTTTGAAGTTTCTGAAACTTCTTCCATTTGGCGATATCGGCATCTTTGGAGTTCTCGTAGAAAACCTGAGCGATTTTGAGGTAATCTTCGAATGAAGAAAAGCCCATTGAATGCCTTTCTGTTTCAGAAATCACTTTTTGAAGCTTTTCCATTTCTTTTGAGATGCTCATTCCCAAATTGGAAATGAAGAAGCCGAGCCTTTCTTCGCTCGAGCAGAGAATTATGTTTTTAAAGAGGCTCCGATCGACGAAATAGAATTCCGGCGAATCGGGAAAACCGAGATTTTGCAAAACCCTTGAGAAATTTTTGAAATTCATTTTGAGGCCGTCGACGTAATATTTGAAGCCCAAAGCGTCCATTTCTTTTTTCAGAATGTAATCTGTAGAGTCGAAAACGAGAGTTAGCTCGACTGAGACGATCCCTTTGGAGTTATCGCTTAGAATACGCAATCTGCTGTTGTTCAGCGAATTTTTGCTGCATTTTTTATTACCTTTCAGGATGAATTGAATGGCTTCGAAAAGATTGCTTTTCCCAGCTCCGTTTCGGCCGAAGAACATGTTCAGCCCTGTAGTCATATCCATCAAGACGGTCTCTTTTCTATAGCTCTTGAAATTGCTAATTCTCAATTTTTTAATATACATTTTGAATATAAATGCAAACTGAAGCTTGGAAACGTGACGCTATTCCACAGGCTACGGTTTGAATTGAGAAATGGGAATTGAGATTTGAGGTTTTTGTTGATTGGCTGAGCAGCCGTCCACGGCCTTCATGATTGCTGCTTTAAATATGAAATTTAAAAATTGATTATGACAAAATTATGATTGTTTTTATTCTTAATTATGTACGTTTTGTTTTCTTTTACTTTTATATCTTTTTATTTCTAAAATTGGCATTCGCACAATCGATTCTCAAGGATCGATTCCAATTGATGTGCATCGAAAAGTTGCCTGCGGGGAAATTTTCACCATATTATACTTACATAAGGCACAGATTATACTTATGTATATACTGGTAGGGCCTTGGGAGGTTATGGATAGGAACAGGGTTGCCGGATTGGGCCCCTGAAAAGTGGCCCAATTTGCGATAAATCGCCCAAACTTTTTGGATTGCAGGGTTGCCAGATTAGGCTCCCAAACGTAGCCCAATTTGCGGTAAACCGCCCAAACTGTATAAAAACCCAACTTGCATGGTTGCCAGATAAGACCCAAAAAGTGGCCCAATTTGCGATAAATCGCCCAAACTTGTAGGATCGCAGGGTTGCCAGATTAGGCCCCAAATAAGTAGTCCAATTTCCGATAAATGGCCCAAACTGGCAACAATGTTAAAAGCCCAAACTTGTAGGATTGCATGGTTGCCAGATAAGGCCCCAAATAAGTAGCCCAATTTGCGATAAACCGCCCAAACTGTAAAAAAAAACCCAACTTGCATGGTTGCCAGATAAGACCCAAAAAAGTGGCCCAATTTTCGATAAATCGCCCAAACTTGTAGGATCGCAGGGTTGCCAGATTAGGCCCCAAATAAGTAGTCCAATTTCCGATAAATGGCCCAAACTGGCAACACTGTTAAAAGCCCAAACTTGTAGGATTGCATGGTGCCAGATAAGGCCCCCAAATAAGTAGCCCAATTTGGGGTAAACCGCCCAACTGTAAAAAAACCCAACTTGCATGGTTGCAGATAAGACCTAAAAAGCGGGCCCAATTTGCGATAAATCGCCCAAACTTGTAGGATCGCAGGGTTGCCAGATTAGGCCCCAAATAAGTAGTCCAATTTCCGATAAATGGCCCAAACTGGCAACACTGTTAAAAGCCCAAACTTGTAGGATTGCATGGTTGCCAGATAAGGCCCCAAATAAGTAGCCCAATTTGGGGTAAACCGCCCAAACTGTAAAAAAACCCAACTTGCATGGTTGCAGATAAGACCTAAAAAGTGGCCCAATTTGCGATAAATCGCCCAAACTTGTAGGATCGCAGGGTTGCCAGATTAGGCCCCAAATAAGTAGTCCAATTTCCGATAAATGGCCCAAACTGGCAACACTGTTAAAAGCCCAAACTTGTAGGATTGCATGGTTGCCAGATAAGGCACAAATAAGTAGCCCAATTTGGGGTAAACCGCCCAAACTGTAAAAAAACCAACTTGCATGGTTGCAGATAAGACCTAAAAAGTGCCCCAATTTGCGATAAATCGCCCAAACTTGTAGGATCGCAGGGTTGCCAGATTAGGCCCCAAATAAGTAGTCCAATTTCCGATAAATGGCCCAAACTGGCAACACTGTTAAAAGCCCAAACTTGTAGGATTGCATGGTTGCCAGATAAGGCCCCAAATAAGTAGCCCAATTTGCGATAAACCGCCCAAACTGTAAAAAAAACCCAACTTGCATGGTTGCAGATAAGACCTAAAAAGTGGCCCAATTTGCGATAAATCGCCCAAACTTGTAGGATCGCAGGGTTGCCAGATTAGGCCCCAAATAAGTAGTCCAATTTCCGATAAATGGCCCAAACTGGCAACAATGTTAAAAGCCCAAACTTGTAGGATTGCATGGTTGCCAGATAAGGCCCCAAATAAGTAGCCCAATTTGCGGTAAACCGCCCAAACTGTAAAAAAACCCAACTTGCATGGTTGCAGATAAGACCCAAAAAGTGGCCCAATTTGCGATAAATCGCCCAAACTTGTAGGATCGCAGGGTTGCCAGATTAGGCCCCAAATAAGTAGTCCAATTTCCGATAAATGGCCAAACTGGCAACACTGTTAAAAGCCCAAACTTGTAGGATTGCATGGTTGCCAGATAAGGCCCCAAATAAGTAGCCCAATTTGCGATAAACCGCCCAAAATGTAAAAAAACCCAACTTGCATGGTTGCCAGATAAGACCCAAAAAAGTGGCCCAATTTTCGATAAATCGCCCAAACTTGTAGGATCGCAGGGTTGCCAGATTAGGCCCCAAATAAGTGGTCCAATTTCCGATAAATGGCCCAAACTGGCAACAATGTTAAAAGCCCAAACTTGTAGGATTGCATGGTTGCCAGATAAGGCCCCAAATAAGTACCCCAATTTGCGATAAACCGCCCAAACTGTATAAAAACCCAACCTGCATGGTTGCCAGATAAGACCCAAAAAAGTGGCCCAATTTGCGATAAATCGCCCAAACTTGTAGGATTGCAGGGTTGCCAGATTAGGCCCCAAATAAATAGCCCAATTTTCTATAAAAAGTCCACAAACTGGCAACACCGTTAAAAGCCCAAACTTGTAAGGTTTCAGGGTTGCCACATTATGCCCCAAATAAGTAGCCCAATTTTCTATAAAAAGCGAAGCACAGGTTTTCGATGTGTCATAAGTAGGGTCATACTATATCTACTATACCAGGTATAGGTAAGTAACATGGTTTACAATAAAATTTATTTACTTATAAATTTATTATCACAAAAAAATAACTATAAGCATGTATAAGTTTCAGAGTGCGAAACCTACAAGAAATCGCCAAGCGGAATCAAGAATGTTTGATCATTTGCGACGAGCCCAACTTGAAATTTGAGACTTTGGTCGCCGTCGATTTTAAAACCGTATCCGTTTTTGAGGTATCTTACTCCTCCAGATATTTTCCCATTCCCAGCTTGTTTGGCATGCAAATGTACTCCGTATCCTCTCATCTCGGCTAAGAGATTTTTCAAACCGTTGTTGTTTGCATTAGCTTCAGCATTGACGTTGATGCCATTGAGCCCGTAGTTGAGAGCGGCGTTATAGTCGAGGGCGTTCGAATTCCCGTTCATTCTTACGCTCATTTTCGCGATGTTCATGACATTGAAATGAAGGGCGTAGTAGAGACGTCCGGCGTTGTCGTAGTCGATTTGTGCACCGATTGGTCCGACCCAAAGGGTACCGACCACACCTTTGTAGTTTCGGTTGTTCATTTTATAATCGGCAGTCAACATACCGTTCAGCGTTGATAAACCGTAGTCGTATTGGGTAGCATCACCGACGAAAGAAAGAGCCAAATTAGCATCGTAGTTGGTGTCGACTCCTTTGGTGTCTCCATTCACTCCGAAGCCGATACCGCCGAATCCGGCGCGAACGTCGTATTTTTGAAGTCCTTGACGGTTTCCACTAAGTTTGCCTTGAAGGGCGGGAAGTTTGAGGAGTCCCGTGTATTCGAGTTTCCCTTTCTGGTTGAAGTTCGTATCGACTTCGATGAGGCCCATGTCGGCATTGGCGTGGAATTCGCCGGTAGTATCGCCTCCGACCGTTAATCCCCTGTATTTCCCTTCCACTTCGACTAATCCATCTTTGTGAACCTTGGTCGTCACTACGACGTCTTTTTCAGCGACGGCGATTTCACCAACGGTGACTTTTTGTTGGTCGATTTCTCCCTTGATGGACACAGCAGGGGCCTAAAGCAACAAAACAAATAAATCAAAAAACGTTAGTAAGCATCGGTTTATGTCAAAAAATTGGGTTAAATGGCATACTAAACTGAATAAAACCCCTTTTGCTAGGGTTTCCTAACGCAATCTGTCTTGGAGTCAGGGTTGCCATATTAGGCACTAAAAAGTGGCCCAATTTGCTAGATATCGCCCAAATTGGCAACACTGTTGAAAGCCCATACTTGCAGGATTGCATGGTTCAAAGATTAGGCCTCAAAAAAGTAGCCCAATTTGCGATAAATCGCCCAAACTTGTGGGATTGCATGGTTGCCAGATTAGGCCCCAAATAAGTAGCCCAATTTGCGATAAATCGCCCAAACTGGCAACACTATTAAAAGCCCAAACTTGTGGGATCGCATGGTTGCCAGATTAGGCCCCAAAAAGTAGCCCAATTTGCCATAAATCGCCCAAACTTGCAACACTGTCCAAAGCCCAAACGTTTAGGATTCAATGGATGCCAGATTAGGCCCCAAAAAGTGGCCCAATTTGTGATAAATCGCCCAAACTGGTAACACTGTTGAAAGCCCAAACTTGTAGAATTGCAGGGTTGTTAGATTAGGCACCAAAAAGTAACCCAATTCGCTAAAAACCGCCCAAACTTGTAGGATTGTATGGTTGCCAGATTAGGCACCAAAAAGTAGCCCAATTTGCTAAACATCGCCCAAATTGGCAACACTGTTGAAAGCCCAAACTTGCAGGATTGCATGGTTCAATGATTAGGCCCCAATAAAGTAGCCCAATTTGCTAAACACCGCCCAAATTGGCATCACTATTAAAAGCCCAAACTTGTGGGATTGCATGGTTGCCAGATTAGGCCCCAAAAAGTAGCCCAATTTGCCATAAATCGCCCAAACTTGCAACACTGTCCAAAGCCCAAACGTTTAGGATTCAATGGATGCCAGATTAGGCCCCAAAAAGTGGCCCAATTTGTGATAAATCGCCCAAACTGGTAACACTGTTGAAAGCCCAAACTTGTAGAATTGCAGGGTTGCCAGATTAGGCTCCAAAAAAGTAACCCAATTCGCTAAAAACCGCCCAAACTTGTAGGATTGTATGGTTGCCAGATTAGGCACCAAAAAGTAGCCCAATTTGCTAAACATCGCCCAAATTGGCAACACTGTTGAAAGCCCAAACTTGCAGGATTGCATGGTTCAATGATTAGGCCCCAATAAAGTAGCCCAATTTGCTAAACACCGCCCAAATTGGCATCACTATTAAAAGCCCAAACTTGTGGGATCGCATGGTTGCCAGATTAGGCCCCAAAAAGTAGCCCAATTTGCCATAAATCGCCCAAACTTGCAACACTGTCACAAAGCCAACGTGTCGATTCAATGGATGCCAGATAGGCCCCAACAAAGTGGTCGCCAATTTGTGATAAATCGCCCAAACTGTACAACACTGTGAAAGCCCAAACTTGTAGAATTGCAGGGTTGTTAGATTAGGCACCAAAAAGTAACCCAATTTGCTAAAAATCGCCAAAACTGGCAACACTGCTTGGACTTATGATTTCACTAAAAACTCGTTTTTTCCCTTACTTTACGCCAATAAAAAAAGGGCTTTGTGGTTAACATAAATGGTTACAAATTATCATTTCTGATGTAAAATTTAACTCTGATTCCATATCTGGCACCGTAAATTTAAAATTATCAAGGGAACTTAAGATATTGACTGTTTTATGTTAAAAAACAGCGTGTTTTTGTGGAATTACACATGCAATGGAATCAATTTTTTAAAATATTACTGTACTTGACGTAGGACCAAATGTGAACCATAGGATTTAACTCACATAAGTAAACAGTGGTTAAATAAAAGTTGTTTATAATAACTTACCCATTCTTGAACCTCGGAAGATAGATATCTAGCATTGGAAGCTGCGACGAAAGAAACAAGCGCCACTAACAGAATTTTCATGTTTGCAATTTTTGTCCCGACCTTATCTCACTTGTGAAATGCGATCCTTGCGATCGCGTTTTTGAAATAAATTCATTTTTATTTCACCTCAATATTAATATAGCAAATTTAATCTTTTTATCTTTCCAAATTTTCAAGTGGAGGTTTTATTAAGAATTTTATTTTATTTTATTATTTTCACGTCGTCTCAAGATCAATTGCTGAATAAACAAGTGTCGATAACGTTTCCCGGTGGAACTTAAAGGTTTTTTTCTTGGTATAATTATTGCCATGTAATTAATTTTTTTCACTTCACTAATCTGCGTATTCTTATATAAAACATTCAAGCGCCTCTCTAGATGCATTTTCATTGAAATTTTCCTCATCGCTTAAAATATAATTCTACCAAGAAATCTTATTTAGAAAGAGAAAAATTCGGAACTTTGACCATCGATTTCTGCCCAACGGCTAGTCCGAATTGGACAAATGATTATTGGATTTTTAGCAAATTTCATGAGCTTTTATTCTGTACTAAGTGGCCGTATTGCTAAAACGCATATTTTAGGAGATTTAAGCAAAAAAAGTGCCAAAATTTCGCGATTTTGACAAAGTTCTGGGTAAATTTCCTGTCAGCAAACCTCAGATTCGTTATCAGCGACCCATAAAACATTAAGTTTCCCATAATGCACCCAAAAATCTATTAACCAACAACTATTTATTAATAACGCAATATTCTGTCGATTCGAGGTCACTTGACGGTCGGCTTCTCAACTTCTCAGTGTAGATAAATTAATGGCTTTACGTAGGAGAAAAGTGAATTTCCAATTATAAAAAGTAATAAATCAATAAAATAATCTATTTTACGCCATAATAGGAATCTAACGAAATTTATAACAGACCTAAATAGATCGGAACCAATTAAATCGTCATATAGCATCCATACTTCAAAGTTTCATTCATAAGGGCGTGAGTAATGAACCAACAATGAATTGAGCAGGAAATCCTTTTGGGTTTCCCCGCTATCTAATTTCCTAAGCTAAGGTGAAGATAACCTAGTATCCATACATAATTAAAATCTTTGATGGCGCAACTATGTACTTGATTTTTTGGGTAACTCCAAAATAAGGAACTTCAATGGTCCAAAACTTATTTAATTCTATACGATTTCACCTTTTTGAGCACGTTTTGGGGGTCCATTTCCATAACTACCAGACCATTTGAACGTTATGTCCAGGGGCGGACTGGGACCCTTAGGTTGTGGGTGGGTTTCAGTTAAGGGGCGCAGAAAATTGCGTATTTTCTGAAAAACTTAGGAATAAATTTTTTGACGAAAATTAGCTTCATAAACGTGCTGACTTGCGAGGTTCTTTTTGACCAAAATGCTTCACAATGTTGGTTATGAGGTTTTTGACGAAAAGTTGGGCCTCTACTCACGCAATGTTGGTTCTGAGGTTTTTGTACGAAAATTCGGCTATAAAAATGTTGATTTTTGAGGTTTTTGACGAACACGATGTTTGCTTTTAAACACGTTGATTTTGAGGTTTGGACGAAACACTAGGCTTTTTAATGTTGATTACGAGGTTTTTGGTCGAAATTAGGTGCTTCATCAGTGTTAGATCTTCGGCGTTTTTTGACGAAAATGAGCTTTAGAAAAATGTTGACTTTGAGGTTTTTCACGATCATCTTGGCTCTATTAATGTTGATAAGCGCCAATATTGCTATATCGCACACAGAAGCCAGGTAGATGTTTTGACGAAAATTATGTCTGCTTTGTTTTCTTAAGATGTGATTTGATTTGAGGTCGTTTTGACGAAAATTAGACTTTTACAAATGTTGATTTTAGGTTTTTTGTTTGACTCGAAATAGTGCTTTAAAATGTTGGCTCTTTGAGGTTTTGGACGTAAAAATTAGCTGTACAAAGTGTTGATGACGAGGTTGTTTTGACCAAAACTTAGGCCTCATACAATGTTGATTTTGAGGTTTTCTTGACACCGACAACTAGGTTATTGAGAAAATGTTGATTTCGAGGTTTTGTATCGCGAAAATATAGGCGATACGTAATGTCTGATTTTGATGATTTTTCACGAGAATTTTTGGGTGGGAATATTTGCTCCAAAAATATAAAAATAAAATTAAAATACATAAAATAAATAATAAAATAACCTGGGTGTGACGCCGCCCTGCTGATGTATTCTAGGGGGGCGCGGGTGGGTTCTGTCACCGCGCCCCTCCGGCCAGTCCGCCCTGTAATGTCTGGCGAATTATCAAATTGATAGGAAGATTTTTCATTAAATTATAAAAGGGTACTTCAATGAAGTACCAATTCAAATAAAAATTTTAAATTTTTTTTAGAAAATGGCAGTTTTGGAGATAAAATGATAAGCAAAAAAGTATGAATTGTACATAAAATGCTAAAAAAAGCCTTTCCCCTCTAGCAACTACCCAATATTTCCTTCTTGAATCCCTTGGCAAAGGGTAAACGATTTTTTTGGGGTAAAATACATAATTGATATAAAGGCCATGGCCTCAAACATATGTTTCCAACTCAAAAAGGTCGTTTCCCATTCCCATGTTACACTGAAACGTTTTCATTTCGACATTACTACACTAAATCCGTCAAAGGTCAAAGAACATTAGTCAGCCTTAAACAAATGACTCGTGGCGCAATAGTAGAACTTTCACAGGAGCCAAGAAAAAAACTGCAAAAACAGACCGTTATCAGCTATTGATAAGGGTACCTTGATATATTACGTAGTGATATATAATGAAAGTAAAAAGACGGCTTGTTTTTCTTAGATCTAGTGAATCTTTGAGTTTGGCTCCTGAAGGACCGTGCTCCAGGCTCCTCAAGAGGAGGGGACCAAGAAAGGGAAAGTGAATTCGAATGTTAAGCCAAACATAATGGTTACATACTGTCAGCGAGTCACATCAGAGCAGGTACATCATTATTTACCTACACCGTGA